>JAIPRL010012585.1:0-11839 GCA_025469235.1 Pemphigus obesinymphae | reverse complement strand
ATTTCCGTACACACTCAATAAGTTTTTCATCATCCATTTTTCTTTTCAATTTATTAAATTTAATTAATTCAAGATACCTAGTATACTTTAATAACAATTTATACAACCCTAATATATTATAATATAGGTATATTATCATGATAGTGAAATCACGGCCGTGAAAAATTAAAAATATCGTTGGCTAGTAATAACACGTTCGCGGTACGGTCACGGTACGGCCACGGCGACACCACTGTTTGCGCCGGCACGGGTACGTGCTGGACGAGTGTAAACAACACCCATAAAGTTCCTAGTAGAATATTTTTAACCTTGTCGGTGGATTCATGGGACGGTCACAGCACTGGTATGTGTAAATCGACCTTTAAGGTGGTTCGAGTCGGTCAAAAAAACATCGTTTTTAGACCGTTCGCTGTGACAAAATTTTGAGAATTTGGCTGTTCCAATTTTAATTCTGTAAAAAGCTCAAGATTGTTTGACATCTTTTCTAGGTTTAATCGTGGCATTTTTTGAAATATTAATTTTCAACTTCGGTATGATTAAACAAAATTTCGATATTTTAAAATTTTTTTATTTTGTGTATATCTAAGGCGGAAAATCATATTTCGAAAAACCCCTCTATTAAAACCTAGAAAAGATGTCAAACAATCATGAACATTTTACAGAACTAAAATCGGACTAGCCAAAGTCTCACAATTTTGTCACAGTGAATAAAATTTTTTGTCCAAAAAGTGATTTGGATTGCGGCCGTACTTTCATTATTTTTACTTGTGCATGCACGTGGAAGAACGTTGTGTATAGCGCGTTAGAAGTCGATCTTTACCACCGCGCCCGTTTCGCGACAGATATTTATGGTTTATCGCCCTCATCGATACACATACACACACACACATAATATATATAAACAGGGTCTCTACAAAAGGGGGGTCAATGTGTACTATGGTCCCGGGTCCAGAGAAAAAATTTTACATATTATTAATTTAAATTAGAAAAATAGAGGGCTTCAACCTGCCAATAACGAATTACTTAATTCCCTTGCACTTTTATCAATTGAAAACAAACTTGCATCATAAATAAACTTCGATGATATTGATATGATAATATTGATATATAAAGAATTCGATTTCTTACTACAGAATTTTGTGTAACAATCTATGTGTATATTATTTTTATTTTATAATATCAGGCCATTTGGCGTCGGTAAGCCGGTGGGGCTTGCGGCGTGAGTGTTTCTTTGAAAAATAAAAGGGAAAAAAATTCGGGATGATAATAGAAATTAGTCCGCCGCCACAGAAATTATTGATTATCCATGTCATATTTTATTTGTCAGTGGATATTCGTATACAGGATTCTTTTAAAAAGAATGTTATATTTAACAGTATAGATGTTATTATAATAAACTTGACAAATCATTTCGAAGCACATCAAAAACTTTGTAACCTGTTTTCCCCTATTTTATGCTATATGAAGTTATTCCGTGAAGAACTTGATATCAACTTAAAAAAAAATGATTGCAATTTATTCTAACGATTTATCGCCTATTATTTTGGATGAATTATTGCATTTAAAAAAAAATTCATAAATCAGTTTTTCATACAGAAATCTAAATATCTCCTCTAAAACTATTAAACGAGATTTATGCAAAAAAATTAGAAACTATTTTTATAAATACTTCTGTTGTTTTAAGAATATTTTGTACACTACCAATGACCGTCTATGAAGCAGAGAGAGCTTTTAGTAAATTAGGAAATCAGCTTAAGGCTTGGCAGAGGGCTTCAACCGGTCATGTACGACTTAATTCCCTTGCACTATTATCAATCGAAAATAAACTTGCATCAAAAATTAACTTCGATGATATTATCCATAATTTTGCCAAAAAAAAAAGCAAGAAAGGAAAAATGTATTTAATATAAAATTTAAGTTTAAAATTAAGTGATGACATGTATTAAAAGAAAAGTATATAATACTATATGTATCTAGTTCTTTAAAATGTACAAATATATATTTTTTATCCTTTATTATTTATTTATTTCATTATTCATAAATAATTTTAAAAAAATATTGATTTTCATATTAAACTGCAGTAAATTATTGTACATGTGTTATAAACTTATTTTAGGGTAACTAAAATAACTGATATATTATAGAGGTGTACAACACCAAAAGAAGCTGTGTAACCAATATTTTAGGTATCTTTTGTTAAAATAAAAAATTATATGTTAGAATTTATATTAAAATTATTATTAATACTTATTATACAATGAGGGCTTTATGAGGATCTGTATATATATATAATATATATTATATTATTATTATACTGTATAGTATATAATATTTATATTATATTATACTTTTATACTATAATATTATCTTCCGTAATCCAAATGTCCAAACATGCGCCTGTGTTTGTTTGAAATATTTTTGTGTTTCAATTAATGACTTTAATTTTATGTAAAGTTTTGTTTGGTTTTGAGTTTCCAATATAAAAAATGAACAGTAAAAGAGGTTGACATTTTCTTAGTAAGGCTCCCCAGTGAAAAGGAAATATAGCTGCATTTCATCAAAAAGAGGTAAATGTACGGATTATTCTTGTAATTAAATTATAATAATTATTTACCATTATTTGTAGAAAAATGAAATTGGCCAAATTGAAACTGTAACATCAGAGCGTAATATTCAAGTGTAAGTATACAATAACATTTTTAATTATTAAGTACAGTCAAATCAGGAATGCAGAAAAAAATGTTAGTGATGTTTTCTGAAGATATAATATTTGTATAAATAAATCATATACCTAAAATCAAACTAAGCATTATTCATTATTACATATTTTATAACAAATAATTTTATAAATTGCTAAAGATGTACAAAATAATTTTCAAAATTTAAAAATATAACTTTACTACCTATAATAGGTATATATGTATGTTTGATTGTTATACTTTGATATATAAATTCATATAGGTGCTTATTATAAATAGGGTGGAATGTATTGAATTATGTATATAGATATTGAAAATTCCGCGTTCGGCACTCTATCGCACTTAATAGAGAACGCCTTCACGACTAGAGGATAGGCCAACAATGTGGCTACTATCAGACCTGTAAAGCATGTAGCGGGCATTGATTTTATAATAATATATCGACAGACAACCGGCCTATTCATTTTTTCCCTATAATTCAGTACAAATAAATAGACGATTCCGATTTTCATTCTACAGAAAAGTAAGCCAAACAGCGTGAGCCGTAAAACAACAAGGCAAGCATCTGTAAAAATAATTTCAGTATATTTTCAATTAATTTTTGTAATTTTAAGTTAAGTAAGTATGTTTATAATACTTGTTACACAATGATTCAAAATAATATGAAAACAATATCTACAAATGTTACGATTATGTACGTATACGGAACAGAAACCTGTATTATCGTCGCTGTACACAAAATGTATAAGTGGGAAAGGTTGTAATGCCGTAAACCCGTGACGTCACTATCGATCATAGTCCACCAATAATAATAACAAAAATTTAATTTAAAAAAATATTATTTGTTCATACGTACAATGCTATCTCTTGGAAATTCATAGAAACATGATTTTAGTTTCCGATTTTTCCTATACCATGACTTATCTATATATTATAAAATCAATGCTAAAAGTGAAGTGTGTAAAAACGTTGGTATACTTCATCATTCATCAATGATTATGCAAGAGCCTGTTTTTAAAGATCCTAGTAAGTTATTTATAAGTAGAGGTCGGATTTATATTTTCTTAAAATTCTTTAAATTTATGTTTTCATGTCGTTTAAAGTAAGTAATAAGTATACTATCTTAATATTCTTTTAAAATACCAGATATATGATGTTATTATATCCTCAAAAATGCAAAATGTTCTTTTAATATTTTCTAAAAAAAATAAATAATAATTAAATTTCAATATTTACATTTAAACAAATTTTCAACCATTTTCTTTTTGCATATCTCATTTAGACACCGAATAAGTAGTAAATATGGAATACTATTATAATACCTATATTAATAAGCAATAAATACCTATTAGATGTAAATATATTAGAAAATGTGAAATATTTTATGAAAAATTGTTAAATGTATTTTGTTATTAAATGTTATACCTACTTATAATGTTTTATATATATATAGGTAGGTACATATTATAAATTTTATTTTAGAATTTTTAAAACTTCGTAGTCTATAGCACATGGACATGGAAATACATAAAAATAATAACACGATTATTTTCTTCTTAATATTAAAAATATTAACAAAACTTGAATATTGTGTTATATTCTCAAATATTCTCTAAACCCTTAAATATACTTTTTTATGCAAAACGAATTTTTTTCTTTGAATTTTATGTTTTATGAACTGTTAAGATATTTTACTCCATTAAGCTGTATAGACTAGAAACAAACATGTAAAATTAAAAAAATCCGACCTCTATATTTATAAGTATTTATTAAATATACTATAATTTGTATAAGTAACATGTCTATATTCTATTGTATACTTCAATAATTTAGGTTTTATTACTATTTTTTTTTATTTACTATTAATAATAAACTGTTTTATTGAAAACATTAATTTAATATTATATAGTACCTATATAGTATTAACTATTATATATATAATTGTGCTAATATTATGATGACTTTTTAAGTATCCTTCTAAGGAAATGTCTCTAAAAAACGTACATCATCAGATGAAAAAAACTTGCTGTATTGCGTAGTCAAAATGAGTGTTTAAAGATCATATGTGACAGCTTGGTTACAAATTGTGCAAATGAAAATAGTAATATTTGTATTTAATATCCTCATTCCTATTAACACTTCATAATTAAATATTCTATTATATAAATTTCAGTCAGATACTATATTATCAATAATGATAATACCATTTATTTGACATTTTAAGAGGATGCTATACATCTAAAATAAGATAAAATAAATTAATATTGCTTTTCTCAGAATATTATTATAAAATATGTTAAAGATGTATTTATGGTACGGTGCTAATTGATAACATTTAGAGAAAAACAATATGGTAGTTATCACAAAAGTGGACATCATACCTATATTTTTAGTCATTTTTATAGATTATTTAGAGTTTTTAATTTTAATTATCCTATTGTATGTTTTTCTTACTATAATACAGGTTATGAACTTCAAGATTAAGTTGTGATGCATCCATACCTATTCCATACATCTCATCTATATCTTTATCTTTATTCTTTACTACTCAAGTTCTTATAACTTTTATAGCAAAATATTTTTAATACTTCATTTATCCGAATATGTTAATAATTATTATATTTATCTCATTTAAACCTTCATTTTTTTATAATATATAAATATTAATATATTTATCCCATTTTGTAATTTGTTATATAGTACATAGTTAATCAAGTAAAGTATACAAATGTTTATACCTATAATTTGTTTTAATTTTATTGAATTAAACAATATTTTTATAATAAATACAATGTATACATAGTATACATTTTATGTACAAGTCATAGGCCTAATAATAATATAGCATAGTAGTGTAGTAAGTAAGTACTAAGTAGGTAATTATTTTTATAAATTGTGCACAATATTCGTTCTCATTCGCCGTCCAGTAATCATCTCATTATTTTGATTGTCAATCCCAGTGAAATCAATGTTATACATGCCAAAATCAATTTCAACAACATCCTCTTCATTAGAAATTTCAGGAACAGATTCATTATATGTTATATATATATTGTGCAATACTACACAAGCATTTATAATGGCCGTAGTTTTTTCTGGAGTATAATGGAGAATTCTGTGCTTCAGTAGCCATCTTGAATGAATTATAAATATTTGCCAATTGAAGAGGTATTTATAAATATTCAATTAAGTATATTTTAATGTGCATAAATAACCTAAAATTAAAGGAGTTATAAAAGTTTATTTTATAAATACCTAAGTCTAATTTTCTGTAACCCATTACACCTCTCTATTAAGCTCCTTGTTTTTATATGTTTTACATTATAACGCTCTTCTTTTGTATTAGTAGGGTTTTGGATAGGTGTTAATAGCCATGGTTTAAGAGCATACCCAGAATCTCCTATATATATCAAATCCATATAATTTCAATTATATATACTACTAAATTTCAATATTACATTTATTATTCACATTAATTATACATTATATAGTACCTAGTTAAAATAAATAATTATATTATATTTTTTTATTTATTACTATATAGCAGATATACCTAGCAAATAAAAACATTGGTTACGTCTGTGTAGTTCTTGAAATATATGTAGAATATTACAATTATTCCATATATGGCTGTCATGTATACCTCCCGGAAAGAGTGCATTTACACTCATTATCTATTAGTACTCATTAGCATCACATATCTATTTTTGATTAGTGAATATAATATGTAATTATTAAAAATATACGAGTATTTATTATTTAAATATATTACTAATTGTGTATTAATGGAATGGTAATTTTTCCTATTTATATACACATGTTCAGGATAATTATTTTCAACACCTAGATTACCTGAAGGAGCAACAATAGCTACATGGGTGCAATCAATGCACCCACTGACTCCAGAAAATCCGGTTTTCCTAAAAAATCTAATAAAGAATCACATTTTATTTTGTGGTATGAAAAGTAGACTACTACATGTAAATATTATACTGCAGCCCACGAGAGAACATGTTAATAGTTGTGCATTTTCTGGCAGACTATATCAAAAGTGGTAAGTATTATTGTGGGGGGAATCGACTATTTTCGAATTATGTTTAGCCGTTTAGGTACCTACCAAGTACCATTGTTCCATCATGGGCTGGGATGTATATATTTTTTAATTAAAAATAGGTAGATCATACATACTCGTTTGGTTAGGTTAGGTTAGGTAATTTTTGGGAAATTTAACCCAGACATTAAAAATGGCAGGTTGGTTTAAAGCATAAGCTAAGTTACCGGTGGGTAATTGGTATGATCCGGTACCGAAAAATTGCAATGCAATTAAAACCTTCAAATGAATAATAATGTATTATATAGTTAAGTATATATATAAATATATATATATATATTTTTTTTAGACCTTATTACCTTAGTTTGGATTTATCAATTTTCTTTTTTATCGGACATTTCCCCGTCCGATACAATTCCCCGTCAAATGGATCCGGATGCTATTTCCCCATCAAACATGTTTCTTTTTCTTAAAATAAAAAAAACAATTTTTAAAATAGTACTATTCTTATTACTATTCACATTTTAATATATTACATCAAACAAAATTAATTATTTATTTATAATGTAGTTACAACGTAATGGTTTTAATATTTTAAATACACAAGCGGGTTACTAACTACTTTATTGTTTTTGGTGTGTAATCGTCCACGACACTTGTCAGTATTATATTTAATACATTTCCAATAAGTTTTATCATTTTTCGTATAATCTTATTCGAAAATAAATCCTTTATAAACTAATAAATTCTTCCCTTTTGAACTTTTTATAAACGTGCAGAAAAATTTAAATAAAAAATGAAAAAATACACGCACAACCAATTTAATTGCAACGATGGTCAGAACTTGATCAGAACTTATCAGAACATTTTAAGCAATAATTATAAAATGTCAACTCGTACAATTACTCGTATTTTGTATTGTTGTGTTATCTTATACATATTGTACATGTTGTATATTATTCTATGGTTGGGTCCGGTTGTCGTCTAATATATAGGTACACGTTAATAGTATCTATACTCGTATATAGATTGTTTGTAATTTTTGTTAAAAATGACCTGTTTTATATAAAAATGTTGTATTATAAAAGCATAAAATAAAGGTAATGTTCTGTTACAAATTTTATTCTCTTTTATGTAATATATAAATTTAGCAATATAATTTTGATTATATTCGCGCAAAAATAATTATTAGAGTATACGTTTGAATTAACATAGACGGGTAAGTGTCCGACGGCGAAATCCCATGTCTGACGGGGAAGTATCCTATACTCGTAGACTTTATGTCGAATGTTTTTCGTGCGAATAAAGTCAGCAAATATTTCGAGAATACAATCACCGGTGATTAGTAGATCAAGATCTACTATTTGTCGAATGCAACAAAGTTCGAGAATAGGTCTCCAGCCCAACATCACAAAACGAAGTCCAGTTGACAAATACTGACGTTATTAACGCTCTTAACTTGTTAAAATATGTAAAATACATATTATACGTTGTATACGTTCCAAAAGAAAATTTTAATTCATATAGCACACGGTACACATATGGAAATATGTCCAACTCACTAATTTCCAATCGTAATAAATTAAAATAAGAAAAATGGCCAATATTTTCTGATTGTAGTTTTGAAATAAGTGCATTAGAGTATTAAATTACGTCAAACACAAAAAATAAATAGAAAATAGGAAGGCTGGTAAAACAAATTTATACCAAAATATTTTATGTTGTAAAAATGAAAGTTAATCGTTTTGTATTATTTCTGTTGTTATTTAAATGTCAAATTAATTTATGTTATTAGAATAAATCTATCATCAAATAAGTAGGTATAAATGATTTAATAATAAAATATTTTCTTATGAGTTTCATTAAAATTTAACACGAGTTTTGTTTTCAAATATTTACTAAACAACAACTATTTAAAAAATTATTATTAAACATTTTTTCTTTTAAGTAAAAGTGTATTTACATACGTAAAATATTTTTTAAGTGCAATATAAGAAGAAAAATATTACAAATCAATATACAAAAGACATTATTGGCTTATGTTAAATTTGTAAACATTAGCTTTATAATAGAAATTCTCAATGTAAACATATAAGCCATCCCGAATAGGAAGGTTTAATTATTCTTCACCAGAATATATATCGTTAATTTGTTTTGCCAATAATAAATCGATATTAATATCGATTATTTGTACTATCGATTGTACGCACTATTGATGTTTAGTAACGAAGTAAGCCAGTTACTTCGCTAGTGTCGCAACGGTATCAAAAAATCGGTAGAGTTGGCATTCTAGTATTTTTATTCTATGGTCCGACCGCCAAATTTTGATACCACCATCGTTTTTAGCGTTGAAAACTACATAAACTCGAAAAAATAAAATTTCTAAAAATCGAATTCTCCGATAAAGTAGAAATATACCCTTATATTTTTATATATATATAATATGGTAATACATATATATGTATTACCATAATGCTCCCGTATATTTTATTTATTTGAATGTGTTTACATGAACCGTTTTTCTAAAAATTAGTGTCAATATTTTTATGAAATATTCTTATACAAAGTGCATTTTTCGTTTTTTGAAGATCTTACATTGTATCGGTAATATTTTGAATTTTTAATATTTTTAATTATCATATTACTTAGGTATATTATTATTAATTAATATCGACGGCATATAAAATCAGTTGTTTGGACTTTGTACCTGCTGTGCGACTGCATTTATATTCCAATATATTATCGCCACCGCTCGATTAATAATAAATTACTATACCTGTAAATTATTACTCGCTGCTCATGATATATACACCTTGCACCCAGAAATTCTCAACAAATATAATATATATAATATTATTTTTATTTTATTATTATTATTAACGGTCTATATACACTGTGTGCTAAGTGTTTTTAGTTCTTCGTCGTTTTTCTTCATCTAAAAATGGAAGGAAAAATAGACCTACTAATTAAATCTGTTAACGAAATAAGAACTACCCAATCTAAACTTGTTACATCAGTTAATTCGTTGTCGGATAAATTTGCATCGCTTAATAAAAAAGTCAATAAATTATCAAGCCAAATTAATAGTTTGTCTTTAGACAATGCATCTTTAAAATAAAGAGTTGATATTATTGAATCAAAAACTAAATCTCTAATTACAAATCCATCTACGCTAAACAACAATGAGTTAATATCAGAGATGATTGATCGACAATCTAAATATACTATTATACAATTTACCATAGTCAACTTTTGATTCTAACTCAAACAATTTTGGATCGAACTACGGTACAAAATATACTAAACTATCTAAATTTTAAATCCGAACCCACCTCAATCTTTCGTCTTGGAAAACCACCTTCTACTTCTACTCCTACCAAACTAAGATCGGTAAAAATATGTTTCTCAGATCAAAAAAATGTGTTTGATTTATTTTTAACTCAAAATAAATTGAAATTAAACTCCTCATGGAAAGATCTTCGCTTCTCCTCAGACCAAACTAAGCAGCAACAACTATGTCTCAACTCCGCCAAGAACTACTAAACAGAAAATGGAGAACCTAACCTCATGATCAAGTATATCAAAGGCACTCTAATAATAACTTCATCAAAAAACTAGCAAAACCCAAACATCATTTCAAATGCTACTACCAAAATGTAAGGGGTGTAAATACCAAACTTAATTTATTAAAAACTAATATACGTTTTTTTAACTTTAATATCTTAGCTTTTACTAAAACTTGATTACGTGATCAGGTTAATTCATCTGAACTCGGTCTCGTTAATTATGAAATATATAGATGTGATAGATCATGCTTATCCAGTATGTCGAAAAGAAGCGGAGGTGTCTTATTAGCAGTCAGTAATAATCTAGTCTCCTCAGTAATCAACATAGATGATAAATCCTTAGAATTTTGCCTTATTTCCGTCAAACTTAATTGCTGAAAAAATGTAATCGTTGGTTGTATCTATTTCCAACCAAAAAGCCCAACTATATTATACAGTAATTACTTTATTATTACTGAACAATTAATTATGTCCCGCCCTAACAATGATTTATTACTTTTTGGTGACTTTAATCTTCCCAACTTAAATAAAACGCCACTCAATGCAAACATTAACCTCTCCTCACTAGAATCTATTTTCCTTGAAAATTTATCTTTTCTTAACCTATTTAAAATAAACACAATATCTAATAACTATGGATCTATACTTGACCTTATTTTATCAAATTCTCCCTCCCATATTATATCCCAAAACAGTGATTCTATTGTCCCTATGGACAATTATCATCCACCTTTAAATACATATTATACTCAACTACATACTCCTCCTTCTCTATCATATACTGAATTATCTTTTGACTGGTCTTATGGAAATTATAATGCCATCTTATCATACCTAGGCTCAATAGATTGGTCAGAACTTTTTAAAATTAGTAACGATATCTCCTTTCTCATCGATGAATTTTACTCTCAATTATATTTTGTTATAAACACTTTTATTCCTAAAAAAACTTATTTTAAATCTAAATTTCCTAGTTGGTTCCCTAAAGATCAAATAAAGTTAATAAAACTTAAAAAAACTTATCACCATATTTATAAATTATATTACTTTCATAGTGATTATTTAAAATTTTCTTCAACTAGGTCCCAATGTAAATCTCTAAGCAAACTTGATTACTCTTGATATTTAAATACTACGCAAAGAGCTCTTAAATCTCAACCCAAAAAATTTTGGTCTTATACAAAAAACCTCAACTCGTCACCCGGCTTACCAAATTCTATGTCTCTTGATAACGTAACAGCTGAAAATGGTCAAGAAATTGTTGATTTATTTAGTAATTATTTTTCTTCGTGATATAAAAATACTAATATTCCAATTATCTCTAACACAACGAAAATAATAGAATCTAACGACTCTATTAACAAACTTTACATAGATCTCATTGAAGTTTTAAATGAGCTAAATATTCTTAATTATAAAAATTCTATAGGTCCTGACGGCATATCTCCATTATTTCTATTTAATTGTAGATTTATACTTTCCACACCTATTATGTATCTTTTTAATACTTCTCTAATAAATGG
>JAIPRL010012584.1:0-11839 GCA_025469235.1 Pemphigus obesinymphae | reverse complement strand
CTGTAACATTTTGTAGTAGCACGCCAAATAACCGCGACATGAAGGGATAAATTCGATCTCGCTACGGTCACACTGTATTCTTATCACATGCGCGATTCCGGACGATCACTCGTGAAATAGAGTATAAAATCCCGCCAATTTCGGTGTTCATATCATATAAATGATAATAATTCATTATAAATCATTATATGTTCTGTGATATAGGAATTCATTATATATAACATATTATTTTATGTTTTTAGTTATGGCGTTTGTTCAAGTAAGTGATTATAAACTGTATTATATTATTGTTCCAACCATTGTAAAAAAATCTTCAAATTTATTTACTTCTGCGTTCATTTTAATTTGAGAATTTGACTTATGAAAGCAGAAAAACTATTTATTTTGTTTACATATCATAATATCACCAGAAACCAAATACGAAAAAATAAGCGAGGGAACACAATTTGATAATAGCTAACCATTACGGTTGAACGATGTTCTACTTTGGTATACGGAAATTATATAGCGCCACAAAAACAACAATCACACGACACGGTGTAGTGTGAACTAGCCTTAATATTTAGAAATGAAATTAATCTTAAACAAAATATAAAACTCAAATAGCCGCAACGTGCGTGAAGCTACCAAATGATACCACCAAGTGATAAGAAACAATGTACGCTTAGTTGCCTACACCTACATTGTGGTACGGCGCAATATGAATAGGATCAATGCAGGAAAAACTACCAAATTTCCCTTGTTGCCCCTAAATACAAGTCTTGCTGTAAGATTAGTAAGCCGTCGTTCGTTTTTTTCCACCAAAAGGCGTATTCCGGAGGATGGCGACGGGCATACTATACATATTCTAAAAGTCCATAAAATTACCTATCCCACGATAGTAGTCGCTAATTTGCTCCGGCGTTTGAAATACGAGTAATGAATTGATAAAAAAAAAGAATTGATTACGAGTCACACAGCAATAATGCCGTACGATTAGTAAGTCACCGCTCGGTTTTTAACACTTAATGGTATGTTCCGGAAGGTGGCGACGGACATACTATACATATTCTAAAAGTCCATAAAATTACCTATCCGTTGAAGGTAATCGCTAATGGCTCCAGAGTTTTGAATGTGAGTTATGAATATTTCAAAAAAAAAAACATTTATTACGAGTCACGCAGCAATAATGCCGTACGATTAGTAAATTGCAGCTCGGTTTTTACCACTTAGTGGTATGTTCCGGAAGGTGGTGACGGACATATTATACATATTCTAAATGTCCATAAAATTACCTATCCAACAATAGTAGTCGCTAATTGCTCCGGTGTTTTGAATGTGTGTAATAAATTGATAAAAAAAAACAATTTATTACGAGTCACGCGGCAATAATGTCGTGCGATTAGTAAATCGCCACTCGGTTTTACCACTTGGTGGTATGTTCCGGAAGGTGGTGACGGACATACTATACATATTCTAAATGTCCATAAAATTACCTATCCGTTGAAGGTAATCGCCAACTGCTCCGGAGTTTTGAATGCGAGTAATGAATTGATAAAAAAAAAACAATTTATTAGTTATTACGAGTCACGCGGCAATAATGCCGTACGTTTAGTAAATTCCTGCTCGGTTTTTACCATTTGGTGGTATGTTCCGGAAGGTGGCGACGGACATATTCTAAAAGTCCATAAAATTACCTATCCAACGATCGTATACAAATTTTAGTACTACTATTACTATTATTGATTAATTATAAATCAATTGAGCGAGTCTTTTCCTTTATTGTATAGACGTTTGGTGTTTTTAATTATTTTTAAATTATTATCGTTTTCGATCTTTGACAGCAACACCCATTGCGTCGGTCACGGTGCAATGTCGTTATTTTCATACGGATATGACTTACGTGATCTAGTACAAGGGTAGTGGGTACTTAGGCCGTGCCAGCATTATGGAGTTTATTATGTGGATTTTCCATAAATATAGCAAATATTATGTTGAAACAGACGGCTTTCATAAACCCGTGAGGCCGTGAACAGTCTGCTGCAGCTGGTCTGATCAAAACATCGTTTTATCTTCCTAGTAAGTACGTATTTAAAATCGTAAGTACAGCTTTTTAATTTTTCTCTTAGGAATTTATAATGTACCTCATTTCTTCTGTTGTATATATTATTATAATAAAACTAGTATGTATAAATAAAAATACTATGTAAAAAATAAATATAAAAACACAAGTAGGAAGTATTCATAAAATGTTTATAAAGATACCTAAGGACTATTTGAGAGATTTATTTTTTATATTATGTAATATACTTGTTTTACTATAATATACAACTATTGGGCAAATTATAAAATTAAAAACAAATGGTAGGTATCTCCAAACACTGGTAATTAAATTAACTTATTATTTAACTTTTATTAACTAATTATATAACCTAACCATTAAGTCATTAATAGGTAGGTTTATAAATAAAATTAGCAAATTTTAAATATTATACAAAAAAATAATCAACACTGCAATCCTTAAAAAATTAATAACCATGAATATAAGTATACGTTATATTATGTAAGTTTTCAGTCTTATTTAAATTTTCAAATAGGTACATCAATAATACAGAATGATATTGTTTATTCTTAAAGTCTTATTATTTTTTTTATAATATTATTAATTTTATTTATAAACCTGTTGTCAACATACTTCGTTATTACACATTGTTCCATCTACTGTGATGGATATAAGACTTCATACCACCAAGTGGTAATCAACAATAACTATACGACTTGCAAATTAAATAAAAATGACTGGCCAAATGTGGCCTAACCCACCACCCTACGTTATACATATTTCATTACTAATTTTGTGTTTTATTTTTACAGATGGTTAATTATAATTTTTACAATGGGGGTGGGTGGGAGGAGCGGCGGGGTAGTGACCGTGGTCGTGGTAGCAGCCGTGGTCATGGTAGCGGTGTCGAGCCGTATGGCAAATTCTGGGGCCGTAAGTACCTATTGGTATATATTACATTATACATTTTATTATATTTTATCTAGTTGGTACCTATATGATATATTAAATTTAATTCCCATATTTTAATTAAATAAATACGAAATATCAAATAGGTATTTTAATTTTAAAATGCTGTTGGTAGAGAAAGTTTTTTAGATTCTGAGTGGAGCGCGGGAGCTAGTGGTTTTACAATGATGTTTATTTTTCTGTTAACACTTTTTCTACCAGAAAGAGTGCTCTGATCTTTACAAGGTTTCCGGTAGCAAATTTCTTTATTCGGTACTTTTGAGAGGTAATTTTTCGATTTTCTTAATAAATGTATACTGTCAAAAACTATATGAGTAGTAGATACCAAGTACACCTTTTTACATACATTATTACATAGATAGGAAAAGGTTTAGCTAAGCCAGCCTTCAACCAAATATTTTAATTACCCTCCTATGTTATAAGAACACTTAATAATTGATATAAATTGTCTGATAATGCAGTAATATATTTATAGGTATTGAATTATTTCTTATTACATTTTTAATAGTTTTATGGATTTATTTTCTTTTTTCTTTACATATTAGATATATATTTAATCATAAGCTTGTTATGTAGGTATCTGTTACTATTTCACTAAAAAGTAATTAGTTTGTTGTACACATTTAATCGATGAAATTAATTTACTTCAAGATCTAATATATCATACATATATTTATATAACTAAAACATAATTACGTTTTTTTTTTCATAAGTTTAGTAGGTAAATAAATTTAAAGGGTCTTCTAACACAAGACAATTATATAATATATTTGATATAAAACGGTCTATTGAAGTATAGATTTATAATGTATACCTTTAAAAATGATGAATGTTTACATTTTACGTATTTAGTATTTAAAAATTTAGACTAAGAAAATTGATTTTTATAATTAATTTTACTATTTAATAAACAACAATAGTATTTAATGCCATTTAGTGACGATAATGTAGGGGAGATACGGTGCGCATATTCTCAAATTTTTGATATTTAAATTTTTTTCTTAAAAGTTCTGTTATGTTTCTTTTTTTGTTTTGAATTTATTGTTAAGTTAATTTCTGTTGGTACGAGCCGTACAGCAAGGTGTGCGATTTTCGTTATTTTTCGGTTCCGGCTTGTAGGCTGTAGCCATTTTTGTCACTGCCACGTTTTTGTTAAATTTGTTGTGTTTGTCAAGCAACTCTCTAGTAATATCATTCGGTTCAATTAATTTGCCAATCATTAATATGTTTCCCCAGCTTAGGGTCGTCAATCGTACCTGTTTTGTGTTGTGAAGTATAGATGTGATATATTTGTTATTGTGTTCGGCTGTAGCAGCATTGTATTTTTGGGAATTGATCTTCTGTGGTGCAGCTAGCAGCGATTCTGTATATGCGAAATAACTTTTTATTGTCTTTTTATTGTACTAATCATTATTACTACGGATTCTGGCACTACGGTCACCATAGCTGCCCAATGTAGGTACCAGTAGTTATAAATTGACATTAATAGTTGTATTATCACTACCTATTGTTTTTGTTTGTAGCTAATTAATTTATAAAATCTGGATTGTTAATTTTGAACAAGCCCAGCCAACTATGTAGGCTATTTCATTTTATTCATGAATATTCAATTCTATTACTTTGATGTTCAAGTCATTCAAATTATCATCAAAATTGGAATGTGGTAATGAATAATTGGATTCTTGTTGTTGCCATTTAAATTGAAATTTTTGTTTGTTTTTTAGTAAATCAGCATACTTGGTCAAGAATTCATATAAGCCAGTCTCACAATTCCCAGTAGTATGATAAAATAGATATGATAGACTTAATGATGATGTACCAGGAGAACACAGAATATGTTAAACATATTGGGTTGCCAACATATATAGTATATAGTAGAGAAACAAATATAGTAACTGATTTCAACTATGCACAAATGCATGCACTGTGTATTGGGTGGAATGGTTTTTGTTCTATTTTCGATTATCTTAATTGGAGTTATAAAATTTTGTTTGAAGACATAGATGGGTCAAACATGACTATTATAAATGTTTGTGTTAATCATTATACAAAAATAATAGTAAACCATGTATACAAAAACTTTCCAAAGGGAAGTATTATTAAAAGTGCAAAGACTAAATACATAAATAATAGCATAATTGACTGGATATGCCTAATTTTTAATGTAGAAAGTATAACAGATTTTATAGAATGGTTTAATTTTTTTGCGATTATATTATTGTCAGAAACTAAAACTGTATCAATGAAATATGCATTAGAGATGTTACAAGTAAAGTGTAGATATAGTCATCAATCGTTAAATGACATCGAAGAAGATGAAAGTGTTCCGGATGAAGTAGACAAAATTCTTTATGAAACACAAACAAGTAAATCAATGTTCTATTTTAAATTTAACACTATAAAATTTAATATAAAAAAACAATTGGCAAACAGTTCAAATTATGAAACTGGAGATAATGAATATTTTAACGAAGACTATTTAGATAATTTCATATTGAAATTTGTACTTTTTATACCACTGTGGACACCTATATTAAATATTAAAGTCAATAATGGTGTTATTTGACGACAGAGTAATACTACTGTAGAGTCTTGGTTTAAAACTGCGAAAATTTATATATTACAAGGTAATCGAAATCAAAAATGTGGACGATTTGTAAAAGAAATGCGTGATCGTGTACTTGCTGTTTGTAAAATGGTTAATTATGATGTTAGAAAGAAAAGGTGTACACGAATGCTTGATTTTAAAGATGTGGTACCAAAAAAGTTGGTAAAAAAAGAAAAATTTGTTAAAATACCAAATGTAAATAATGAATCCTTTCTACCAGATATAATTAACATTATTGATGAAACATATTTAGATTCTGTAGAGCAATGGGGTCGTAGAGAAAAACAACACAAACATCTTCAATCAAAGATATATCGTCCATTTAAAAATCTAAAAACTATTAAAACATCCACAATTTCTATAAATATAGAAAATAAATTATTACAAGTGGACTTTCTTGGCAAAAAGGAGACAAGTATTTTGCATCCCCGTAGACAATTATTTGACGATAATAATAAAACAATTGGAAACTCGTTTTCAGTACCCGATTTTCACCAATCTCCTATTAATCTGGAACATACTAGCACAATGGAACTTTACCCAAATAGGTTGCCTAAAGATTTAAATTATTACCGAAACATAAAGATGCCAAAAACCAAGTATTATCTTGTTGGGTTGTATGAATATTTGGGTAAAAATTTTAATAATATGTTTTGTACACAGTTGGACATTAGAGATTTTGATACGTTATCTAATAATGGTTGGCTGTGTAATTTTGTAATAGACATATGCTTGGCATCAAAAGTATTTAACTTGAAATAAAAAAATTTACAAGTTTTACCATGCCAAATTGTTAACATATTGTTGTAAAAAAGAGATGTCGGTGAACATGAATATAGAAAAATTACCATCAAAGAAAATAGCACAGTTATATAACCATGGAATTTAAATAATATTCATTGGATTGTGGCTATTATTGAGTTTAGTAAAAAAGAATATATCATCATGGATCCGATGAGTCCGGTTGACATTCATAGTAGAATGAGTATAACGCACTTCAAGCAATTATGCAAAGGATTAATAACAAATTGTGTCTATGGTGACCCGAAAGGTTTTCCATTGTTAAATTTGATTTCATGTCCAATGGAAAATATTTCAATACAGAATGATGGCCATAATTATGGAATTTTTGTTATTTACTATGTGTTCACTATTGTTAGCAAATCACATTTTCATAAAAAGTTTAATCCTACTGAGTACAGAAATTATTTAAAAAGATACTTGTTAGAGAATTCTGAAGACATGACTGAAATATGCCTTTACTGCAATAGGTTGACGAAGTCTCATCGGTGTGATGAAGAACAGAAATTTGTACAATGGGTAGCATGTACATGTTGTGGTCGTTGGATGGCTACAAATTGCATACCTACTAAAGATAAAATCAAAAACTACGAGAAAAGTGTTTTTCTATGTCTACTATGTAAGAAGAACGATAAGTAGGTAAATGACTAATTAAATATGTAAATTATTTTTTAAAAACGTAAATGAGTTTTAAAGGTTAATAATTCTGGATGTAAAATATCATAATATGTATATTAGCTTAAATAATATTGTTGACCCCCTCATAGTTTTGATAGAAGGTGAAGGAAGGAGAAGTGTAATTTCACCATAAAAAATGTAACCACACCAATTATGCATTTCTTAATACAACTTTTATAATAGAAACGTTGATTAAATATTCAAATTAATATTTAATCAATGTTATATTATATCAGTGTATAGTTGTGTATAATTGACAGTCCGAAGTCTGTTAATCCATTATAGTTTAAGAATATTTTCATGTATTGCAAAATATTCTTTAATTATTATGGACTTTAAGTGGAACGGCATTTTTATCTCATTTACTTTCTTTTGAACTGATTTGTTTTAATCATTGATTAAATACTAAAAAATTTAAACAATGTTTCCAATTTATTAACTACTTTTCTTCTAGTCCCAAACTGCTATAATATATTATGTATAGAACAATTACAATTCATCAGAGATAATAATGGATTATTGTGAGTACCTACGTATTTTATTTAATAACAAAATTAATTTAAGATTTTTTTTTTCAGAAACAAACAAATTAATATTGAATGAAATTTCAGTTTGGTTTTATATTTGAAACTACATTAAATAATGGGAATTAGGTATTATCGGTAAACAACAGTCAAGCGGTAGAACGACAAAAATTTATAAGAAAAGATCCATTACAGATGCCATTTACAAGTTATTATAAATCCAAATCACAAAAAACTATTACTTGTGTTATTTTATGGCTTATAAAAATGCATAATATATGTTATATAATAGTCACAAGTGCTGAAAGGTATTTGAAGAATACCAAATTAATTAATAAACATTAACATATATTAATGCTGAGTTATTATATTTATAATATAGGAACAAAATACCAATATATTTTAAACAATTATAAACAGATATGTACAATACTTGACTGTACAATATATTTAAATATATTTTTAATTAATATTTATAACTTTCATTTTATATTCATAATAAGCTATCACATACATTTATGTATTTTTTTAATTTGTATTAATTATTTATCAAAATTAATCATATTATTATTAAATATTCTATTAATGTATAATCACATTCTCTTATTTCATTAATTATTTACACTAAAAAAGTATTCAACATTAAGTAGATATGTACATGCCTAGTACCTATCCTAATTTATTTTGAATAATTTTTATTTATATACATTTATAATCATTAAATTAATTAGATGAATCTATTAGATTTTTTTTGTGTTATTTGCAATCATATAATATTCCTTATCAATTAAATATTTCTTTTATAGCCAAATTTCAAAAAAAAATTGGATGTTTCATATAGTTTTGATTTCATAATTATATTATAAAATCCTAATAAATAAACATATGCATATAATAGGCAGATACCTAATTAATTTTCAGACAAGTACTTACCTTACCTAACTAAAGACAAAATAATAGTAATGTTTGGTCTCAAATCCTTAAAATCAAAAGTGCGAAGATAGTGGATAATGGTAAATTATTGCTGCATGCAGGAATTCATATTATCTATATTACCGACCAAAAAGTTAAGATTCTCCACATAGGTATATTAGTCGACGAAACATGAATGATACCATTGATTATATATTATTATATTCTATCCGTATCTCTAACGCTCCCTGTCGGGCACTTTCCGGCGCGTTCCCGATTTTGTATGCACGTGAGCAATCTATATAACATATAATCAATGATGATACTAAGCCTGCAGATCTTTGCTATACCTAGAGCATAACAGTGGGGATAGGTAATGGCGAACACTCATTTTCTGCAACATGTTGGCATTTTTTTACATAAATTTGTATAACATTGAATATTACATAATATTAATATATAAATGATTAACAAGTGAAAACAACTTAGCATCACAGAATATAACTAGAAAGAACTAAAATATAAGCATAGACAATAAATATATTTATTATCTATAGATAGGTATACGGCGTTACTCGTAAAAAAAAGTACTTCTTTTTTTATATATTCATTACTGGCATTCAAAACGTGATCTTATCCTTCGTCGGATAAGTAATTTTATGGACTTTTATAATATGTATAGTATGTCCGTCGCCACCTTCCGGAACACACCACCAAGTGGTAAAAACCGAGTGGCGATTTACTAATCGTACTGCATTATTGCTGCGTGACTCGTAATAAATGTTTTTTTTTTAAATATTCATAAATCACATTCAAAACTCCGGAGCAATTAGCGATTACCTTCAACGGATAGGTAATTTTATGGACTTTTAGAATATGTATAGTATGTCCGTCGCCACCTTCCGGAACATACCACCAAGTGGTAAAAACCGAGCGGAAATTTACTAATCGTACGGCATTATTGCTGCGTAACTCGTAACAAATGTTTTTTTTTTAAATATTCATAAATCGCATTCAAAACTCCGGAGCAATTAGCGAATACCTTCAACGGATAGGTTTTTTATGGACTTTTAGAATATGTATAGTATGTCCGTCACCACCTTCCGAAATACGCCACTTAGTGGAAAAAACAGATCGGTGACGTTCTAATTTCAGGGCATTACTCGTAAAAAAGTACTTCTTTTTTTAAATATTTATTAC
Organism: Pemphigus obesinymphae; assembly: GCA_025469235.1. Classification (NCBI taxonomy): domain Eukaryota; kingdom Metazoa; phylum Arthropoda; class Insecta; order Hemiptera; family Aphididae; genus Pemphigus; species Pemphigus obesinymphae. The sequence continues at coordinate 2,106 of JAIPRL010012584.1, read as the reverse complement.
TCGCATTCAAAACGCTGGAGCAATTAGCGACTACTATCATTGGATAGGTAATTTTATGGACTTTGAGAATATGAACAGTATGTCCGTCGCCACCTTCCGGAACATACCACCAAGTGGTAAAAACCGTATTTATAAGTCCAATTTAGGACTTATCCTGCATTGAGCAAATTGCGCCGTACCTATTTTATGATATAGGCAATACAATGTACATGGATTTCAATATTTTTTCTGATCACTTGGTAGCTTCACACTGGTACCAATTTTAACATTTCAACGGGCCGTTTTTCTTCACATTCTCATGCTAGGTTAAGCTATACCTACTGTATATAAACAGAATATATTTTTCCCTGCATATCTATCACAGGTGAAATTTTATAAATTCCATGGGTTACAAATGTTACAATCATTCCAATTCCCCTGTAATTTTTGCACATGTAAAGTCATGAATACTAGACCGTCTCGAGTATTATATTTTTCCGTACATTTTTATCACATACATATTTTTCAATTTATATTATATATTTCAAGCCATATATTAAAAAATCTATGATAGATTTTTTCCATACATTACATTGTTTCTGCTTAAATAATTTAAATATTATTTTTGTTTCATGTAAAACCATAGCCTAGTGGTCTAAGGCGTTAATTTTCACTCATTTTAATAATAATAACACTAATATAAATTTAATAGGTAGGTACATGTAAGGTACTTGGTAGTCTACTTGGAAAATGTTTTTATTTTCTAGTGTTATATTTATGGTTGGTATATTTTTCTTGCAGCATACTAGGGTTTTTGTCTTGGCTAGAGCTGCACGATTATTATTTTTCCCAATAATCGATTATTTGAAAAAAAAAATCGATTTTAATAGATTATTTTTATAATCGATTAATAACCGTTTATTTTTTTAATCGATTAATAAATAATCGAAAAATAATCAATTATTTTATTAATCGAATAATTACCGATTATTTTAATAATTTAACCAATTATTTTAATAATCGTACCTATATAAGTTATAACCGAATAATCATATTATTGACAAAGGTGGGCTATAAGTATAACAAGTTAAAATGTTAAAGTTAAGTTAAAAAGTGAATTTTTGTTTAACTTTTAACTCAACTAGTTAATTAATTTGTTTATTTACTAATTAACTTAACTAGTTTAAATTATCATTGGGTTAACTTAACTTTTAATCTTTAATTTTTATAATCATTCAGTTAAGTTAATAAATTAAAATAGTTTTGAAACGTAATTTTTATTTTGACAACTGGTAATATATAATTTAGTAAGCTATTTACTAAGTAGGTAGGTATAAAAAAAAATCCTATATATTAACTAATACTTACAGCTAAAAACCCAAGTCAAATAATAATTTTTATTAAAGTGTGTATAATACTATTAATACAATTTAGGTAACTATTATCTAATATTAAAAAAGTAAATAGGTAGCGGAAAAGTTTATTCTTAAAAATTTTAATGATTTTGAAAATGTCTTGAAAATTGAGTTTTTAATGTAAAATGAAAAAAAAATTAACTTATTTTTAACTGAGTTAAGTTAATATTTTTTTCAATGTTGACTTTTAAGTAGTTTTAACTTTATCAATTCAATTTATTTTTAGTTAACTCTTAACTTTCAACTGAAGACATTTAGGCTAACTTACTGAGTTAATTTTTTCCATTAACTTGTCTACCTTTGATTATTGAGTTATCGAATTAATAAATAACCAATTGATTCAATAATTATTGTATAATGATTGTACCTTATAAAAGAATAAACAAATGTTTAAATAGTGTCAAATGAATGAGTATTTATGACTAATGAGTAATCGAATAATAATCGAATAATAATCGATTAATAATCGAATAATAATTGATTAGTCGATTAATCGATTATTTTTAAACGTTAAAAATTAATCGATTAATTGATTAATCGATTATAAAATTGATTAATCGAAATAATCGCTCAGCCCTAGTCTTGGCTGCCTTTATTTTCAAATTATACTCTTCAAACGTGGTATTCATAGCACTGTTCGTAAGTCTTTTCAGAGGTTGTGAGAACTACAATTTCATCATTAAAGCAAAACATTGGTATTAATATTTCTCTT
>JAIPRL010012583.1:0-11841 GCA_025469235.1 Pemphigus obesinymphae | reverse complement strand
ATAATTGGACTTTTTGATAACTGATAACATAACCCGATAACCACACGGGACAAAAGTTGAGAATTGTTCAACTTTGTGGTATCCAAGTTTATATATCGGTAGACACGGTTAACCATAATGGTATACCGCAAGTTACTGAGTGGTTCAACCAATCAGAGAACTATATTGTATGAACGGCAGATACACGGAGAGCGTGGAATATCGCCTTTACACTGTTTCCTTGGTGATTTAGATCTTGTCAATGGTAATAGATAACAGATATATTGTGCTATTATCATCTTAATTTGTTATCAATTATCGACATAAAACTACAGATATATTTAAATGTTATAGTCAATGTTTACATAATATTCTGAAACATTTTCTGTTATAATTAATATTTTTAGTCGCATAATATACAACTAGATGGTGTATTTTAGTAAATTGTTGATCGTGTTTTCTGGAGTCAATTTATTTAACTTGATGTGCAACCATACTATCTACAATCGTGGTAGTAATTCCAGACGACCTGATGGCCGTTCTCACTATCAGCGTATTCTGTACTATCAGCGATGGTCTAAGCGAGAGAGAGTAGGTGGTTGGATGTATCAGGCCCCACAAAATGTATTTTTCCAAAAATACTTGGAAGGCGAGAAATGAAGAGGCTCGACGAGTTACCGAGTTTAACTCGAGATACCGCGTGATATTTGGGCCTCTTAAGTAATGTGTAACCAAAAATATAAGAGCACAAAGTTAAATTTGGAAGATTTTTTTGTAGCTGGTACTCTATAGTATATTCAAATTTTTTTGAAAGGATCAAAAACTCTTTTTGGGCATGTAGAAATCGTAAAACTCAGTAGGCCGGTAGCTTCTCTATCCGGTGGTACGAATAACCTTTTTTTTTTGTTTTATTTATTTATGTTTTCAAGGAAGTATTGACAATTTTCCCTTATTTTTCAAAGACCACACATTTATCTCTTGCAAAGTGTCTTGTGAAGTATATCGTGGGTATTTCTCACTAATTACCATACACATATATATAATATTATTATATACACTTACACATATACCTACTTATATTATACTTACTAAATACTAACATATATATTATAATCAGTACTTAAATAACACATTGAAAATAAATACCAATTTTTGGAGTCAATATTCAAAATTTGGTCTGAAATTCGTAAACGCTATATTAAATGATATAGGTAATTATAAATCAATAATTATCATTCCCATCTCATTCTATTTAAAAAATTTAGAACAGCAGGTTCTTATATATAGGTAATTATGTTAATAAAATTATACTATATGTATACTTACTTTATTTATTACTATCTACATAATATATAAACTTGTCATTGGGTCACTCCACTGGTGTGTGTACGAATTTAATACATTAATTTCAGAAAAACTCTGTATACGTATAGGTATATACTTGTATATAATGTTTATTGATTTAGTACTGTATATATTACCTGTATATTACGAAACTAATATATATGTATAGGAAAATGTGATTACTTTCTGCTTAGGGTATGCAATCGTGTATATATATAGTATTATTGTAAATAATTTTCCCAAACATAATCATTGTGATATGCACATAATATATTATTTGGAAATTTGAAAACGAAATTCGCTTTCTATTGGTCGTTTTACCTAGTTTTAAAGTGTATTGTAAGATAATTTAGAATTTTCTTTGATAATAATTATTTGCTCTGTCTCGTTCATAGGAATATGAACCCTCTTACAATTTATGCTATTATATACCTACTTGTATTAACACAAACTAACATTGTATCGTAATATCATAGTAACATAATATCGTGATTAGTTACATAACAATAAAAAGTGGTAGTAACACAGGACAAATTTTTATTATTTTTAAAATTATTAGATTTTTATATTTCTAGAAATTTCTTAAAAATTGTCTATACAAAACCCCTTAAAAATCGAATATAAGGCTCTTTCAATAAATAAACAAAATATTCAATATTTATTTAAAATACATTTAAAGTGTAATATTCAAAATTATGTTTTAGTTTTCATGGTAAAGGAAAAATTTTAAATAATAATTAGCAGTCCTTAAGATTAGAGGTAAAACATAATGATCATACTGAAAGTGAATTAAAAATTATAGAGTATCGAGAAATTTGCCCGCAAAGGTCTCTAAAAGGGAACATTCCACTTCGTGTGATTTATAATGAAGTAAGTAATCTATAATTATTTAATTTACCTACTTCTATATTAAATATTTGTTTTCTTATGGATTTGGTTACTAGACACGTTTATGTATTTTTTAATACCTATAAATAGTAATATTGTTGTAATATAGGTATATATATTTTATTTAAAAGTAATAATTTTGATGAAATGCAATATTTTATTAAAAATTAAAATTATATTACTTGAAATTATTTTATAGACGAGCCACCCAACATACCCCATATATTATCCGATTTTGGTACCCAATTACCAGAAGTATATTCCTATTTAATATTTTTTTAATATGAATTTTTGTAGAGCCCATTAGTATGATTATTGTAATGTATAATGTTTATTTTACTACAATCTTGTGATACAAAGAATTTTGAAGACTATGTATTATATTATTTTGTCATATACTATTTTTCGTTATAATTTGTATAAAATAAATTTAAACAATGACCCTACTGAAATGTTATAAAAATATTTATTTGTTTTTTCTTTAATATTTGTAATTAGTAATAGATGCATATTTTATTAGTGTTTTAAGTAATAATTTATACTTAATAATAATTTTGTACCTATCTATTGTGTGTCTTATCCAGTAGCGGCTCGTAGGTGAAATATCTGATGGTGCACAACCAAAAAATTCTACATTACTACTATATTAACAATATTATATTATTTTATTTTTTCCAAAATCTCGATATAATAGATACTGTAATAACGAACATGATATCATTAATTTTATTAAGAACATACCTACATTCATATAAAACATAATTCAATTTACCTTATAACTATATATCCTAGATGAGTAATATCCTGATAACATCTGAAAATTAGTAGATAATAATTGCACCAAACGACAAACGTCGTTACAATATACGACTACAGAATAGTTAGATATACATAGTTGGTAGTTCAAACTAGTTTTTTGCGCCATGCTAAATAATGTGTATTTTTCGCCAAAGAGGGAATAAAATAAGACTGTGCGTTTGTAAACAGCGCATCATACATACATTTTTCAAGTGTGTACAATAGACAACCCTGAAGTAGCGTCGAGACAGTGACCGAGACCACTATAATATAGGTACATCTTCTTCTTCTTCTTCTTGTGGGTTACGGCGTTTAAGACCATCCCTGCAAACAAATCTGCGCCATCTTTCTCTATCTTCTACAACTTCTCTCCATTGTATAGTTGGTTCTACTGCTTTATCATCTTTTTTGATACGATCCTTCCATCGAAAATGCGATCTACCTAACGGTCTTTTCCCAATCGGATTTTCTTTTATAACCACCTTAATAAAAGAGCCCTCTTTCCTCCAAGTATGATCAGCCCACATTAATTTTTTCCTTGTAATTTCTGCAATAATATCTGGTTTTTGAAACAAGTCCTTCAATTCATCATTGTGGCGTATCCTCCATTTCCCAGTGTCAGAATCGATACATGGTCCATAAATTCTTCTTAGAATTTTCTGTTCAAACACTGCAAGTCTTATTTCTTCTATCTTTCTTAGGGTCCATGTCTCAGAACCATATAAAACTACTGGTTTTATCAAGGTCATGTACAATTGTATTTTTAATTTCGTTGATAAGATTTTTGAGCCAAACATACTTCCTAGTATAAAATTACATCTATTTCCTATTTGTATCCTAGTGTCCACCTCCATCTTAAGGTAATTATCTTGTGTAATTATTGATCCTAGGTATTTAAAATGTGGTGCTCTCATAAACTTATGGTGTTTTACTTCTATATCCTCTCCTTATCGGAATTCTATCCTTCTTTTCGTTTTTTTATGGTTAATCTTTAAACCACACTTGCCTGCTATATATATATTAGTTTTCTATAATGCTGTTTCACAATATCTAAATTATTTCCCTAAGTCATCAGCGTATTATAGTAATCCTATTACTATGTTACCCATCGTAACTCCATCAATAACATTTAATTCTCTGACTATTTTTTCTAACACTAGATTAGAGAGGACGGGAGAGAGAGCGTCTCCTTGTCTTAAGCCCGTAGATGTTCTTAATGTGTCTGATGCTGTATTCGTAATTTTAATATTAATCAAAGTGTTTTCAAGGCTAGCCTTAATCAAGTTTACTAGCTTTATTGGGAAATTAAATTATTTCAATATATTGATTAAGATTGGTCTATGAATTGAATCATAAGCTTTTTCAAAATCGATAAATAGAATGTATAACTCTTTGTTATATTCCCATGACTTTTGTGTAATTGGGCGAATACAAAATATCTGATCTGTTGTAGATCTGTTAGGTCTAAAACCCCCCTGGTATTCTCCCAAAATATCTTCCGTTAAAGGTTTTATCTTATTAAGTATACAATATGCCAAAATCTTATAAGCAACATTTATTAGAGCTATACCTCTGTAATTTCTGCAGTCTTAAAGGTCATTCTTCTTGTGTATTGGACATATTAAGGAAATGTTCCAGTCTTCTGGGAGTCTCTCATTTTCCCGTATCAGTTCTATTATCTCGTGGATTCTATATATCGTTACTTTATCAACGCTCTTCAGAATATCTGCCCAAATACCTTCTTCTCCTGGGGATTTATGGTTTTTAACCTTTTGATTTATAATGAAATTTCCTGTTTAGAAGTTGTTGGGCAAGCGTTATCATTAGTTGTTATATTCATTCTTTGAAATTCTCAGCTGGGTCATTACAATTAAAAAGTTTCTCAAAATATCCAGTCCACTTCTCCAGAAGCTTCCCTTATTTAGTCACTTACGTTCCATCATCTTCTCTTAGAAACCTCTTCTCTTATTTATTCTGAAATTTTGTTCCACTTCTTCTAACAGTTTTTGGGTGTACAACCGTTTTTCTCTTCTTAGTGTCTTATGTGTTTCGTTTTGGTATCGTTTATAATGTTCTTCTTTGTCTTTATTTATAGGATCACCAAACCATATGATCCTTAGATCTTTTCTCTGAGCTAATGCTTTCTCGTATATCTCATTAAACCATGGTTTCATTGTTCTTTTCGGTTTACCCATAACTATTTATCTGTATATTTTTCATATACAATGGTTTCACAAAATATTTATATGTTACATTAATATAATAAAATGAATCACACAGTAAATAATACATAGTTACTCAACATTCGTGTGTATTGTTACAAAAAAAAATGGATGTGAAAAGGTGAAAAGGTGAGGAAGAAGAATAAGAATTATTTTAGTTACATAGTTGTATGTAACTTGAAAGTAAATCAAGTTGTTATCTCAATAAATAATTATTAATAAATATATATAAATAAATAAATAATAATAATAATAATAATAATAATAATAATGATAAACGTGAAAAAACTAAGAAAAAATCAACAGTATTTTATGGCCACTCGGGAAATTCCCGGTCAAATAACGGTGACATTATGTATTGCAGTACACTATATCTATTTCTGTCTACCTAATGGGATTGAACACTTGACTGTTCATACGATAACCACTATTCCTGACGACCTGCCTAACAAACTGATGCGAAAATCAATAAGAAACTATGGTATTTTGGAAGAAATCCGTTGACATACGAAGCGAACAGTTTGACCAAATACGAAAAACGAAACGTTTTACTTCATCGGGAGAAAGTTTTAGGACGAACGTCACGCTATCTCCTCCTCCCCTCATACTAGAATCATGAATTTTTATTATGTCTATAATTAGCACGGAATCAACATGAATTGGCAAGCCTATTTTCAAAATTTGAACGATACTATTTTTAGTGTAATGTATAAACTATGTGGGGGAAATCTGACGTGACATCACACCAGCCCCCTCACACGTTTTGAACTTTAAATTTCAACATATTTTTTAACATAATTTAACACGCCATTATCATGAATTTGTATGACTATCGCCAAAAATTGCACATTTTTATTTACCCCGCATATCAAATTTATATATTTTACCATCACGCCAGGCCACCCCCCACCCAAAACGAAATACTTTGAATTTCGATATTTTTTTTACTAAAATTTAACACACCGTCAGCATAAATTTACACGAATATCGCCAAAATTCGCATGTCATTATTTACCGGCCAAATCAAATTAATCTGTTTTACCCATCACGCTAGCTCTTTTAAATTACTAATTTATTATAGATGAGAATTTATTTTTCATTCAACCTGTTGTGCCAGCTTTCCCCGCAATAGAAATAATATTTGAACCAGCCTTTAAAAAATTTAACGAAAAGTTATCTTAATTAAGTGGATATTGAATATTGTATTGGATTTCTTAGAATCAATTTTGGGTCTTTATGACTTATTAAACTCATTTCACTCTATATGATCATTAAATATTATACCTTTTATAGTACGAAAACAAGACCAAGCTCTATATTAGATGACACAATACGTCTTCTTCTTCTTCTCTTCGCCTTCTCTCCCAACTATTTGGGGTCGGCTACCCTGGTCCTACACTTCCACTTAACTCTATCTCCCGCATATTCTTCACTTACTCGCACCTTCCTCATATCACTCGCCATTACATCCCTCCCATCTCTTTTTCGGTCTTCCCCTCCCCCTCTTACCAACAACATGCATTTCCCTTACTAATCTTACTGCCTCGGTCTCTTCCCTCCTTAATACATGCCCGAGCTATCTTAATCTATTCTCTCTCATTTTGTCTACTATCGAAGCTACCCCTATACTACCTCTGATATACTCATTCCTTATTTTATCCTCTCTACACAATACGTACTGCTTTAATTATTGAGGTTGAATTTTTATTTTTTTTATTTTTTCATTTACCGTTATTTGTTTTTGTTTTATTTAAACGAATGCTATACATCCGCTTTTAAGGGGTTCTGTTCTACAATTTTTATAAAGTTTTATACAAAATTAAATTTTTTAAATTTAACAACAATTTAATTTGATTTACGGGATAATGACATTCAATTTTCGGCGATATTTCGATGAAAATATTATGCTAATAACGTACCATATTTTGGTAAAGAAAAATGTCGAAATTCAACGTTTACAACGTATGGGGGGAGGGCTGGTGTGACGTTACTTAAGCCCTTTCCTTATAATTTATATGATTTAACTTCATAACTAGTATAGTGTAAATTTTGAAGATAGGCTTGCCAATTTATGCTCAATTCCGTGCTAATTATCGTCATAAAAAAATTGATGACTTCGGTATGGGGGGAGGGGACTAGTGTGACGTAGGCCTATAGAAAATAAACATGAACGCGATTCGTTTTGTAGCACATTAATAATGACACGACAGTAAGAAGATATAATGTTGACGGGTCGAGAATGAACGAGACAACATAGCTGCACGGAGGTACATGTCGTATGGAGGTGAATGAGACAGAGTGGAACAAGGAACATATAAATAAATAAAAATGACAGAGAATATAATTTATATACACAACACAAAAATAGTAACGCTGTAGTGTTTGAATCAAGGTGGATTCCACCTTGGTTCGAATGATTGCCGTATAACCATAGTACTTTAGATAAGACATTCGGTCGTAATCCAGAGATATTTGTATTAATATATATTTGTGCAGTAATCTGACCAATCTTACAATTCCGGGTTAACGACTCGATCGTGTCGTCAGTGAAAACGCGTACGAGAGCAGAAAACACGATTCGGGAATTTTGGAGTGATAAGACTATGGTGAGAAGGGGGAATAAAAAATCAAGTGTATAGGTGATAACGTGGCAGACCTCGTAACGATATGGAAGCCGAGGAACGCCCTACCGCTTACACCCTGCGAAAAGGCCTTCCGCCCGCTAATCAACTCTATTTTTCGATGCATGTTGGCGAATTTAGCGAAAACGGACGCGGAAAAATCGTGAAACTTTCGCAAAAAACGTTCGACGTCGAATTGCACGAAAAACTGTGGCAGAATAAAAATTTAATATTTCAGTGGATTTCATGAGGGAAAAACACGGATTCCGAGATGACCTAGCATTTTATATAAAGGAGATTTTACATCAACATCGTATCTGATCATTGCCTCAGTGCCTTAGTTCGTTATGGTGATCGATAGTCGATGTTCGACAAAATCTACCGTTCCTTGTTTAAAAATCTCCTAGTTGATTTTATACATAAACTTTAGTGTATTCCATAAAATATAAATATTCGTAAGTTTTTGAAATACCTTTTCACTCATTTTACGATTATTTTGTAACAATAACGTTTATCTGTTAAACTAATATTATTTTTTTATTAGTTATTCGTTTGTCAGTGAATATTGGTTGTTCATCAGACACATCACTTACTAAGATGAAGAATTTCTACGGTTTCCTCATTCTACTTGATATTCATTTGGGTAGGTGCATACTATTATTATAGTAAATTGTAATGCCCGAATTCATCAACCGAGTTATCACTATCTATCTAATTCTGTTTTATTTTTAAGAGTATAAAATTATTTTAAATTAAAATTGACATAGATATAATATGATACAAATCATTCAAGTTATTTTAATATACCTTCAAAACAATGTTGGAGAAACCAGGGTACAGCGAGACACTTTATTTTCTTTTCTCTCTTATTTCTTAATACTGAAAATGTTATTTTTATTGATAATTCATACTTATACTTATTTTTACTAAATAGATTGAGCATTTAAATCATCTATTCATAGTAAAAATATCTTTAATATTTTGTAGCAGCACAAATTATGTAAAATTTTAAATTTTGTCTCACTGTGCCCAAACACCATACACAGTAAGACACCAAGTGGTACATAGTGAGATACTATATAAATTATTATTTGAAAATTTCATATCTATGCGACTACTTACTTTAATAATATGCTTATCCACATTAACAGATTTGATGAAACTGAAATAAATTAATATCTCATTTCTAAGATTTAACACACAATATTTTTGTATGAATTATTTCACTTCTTCATTTTTTTATTATTTTAATTTTTAATATAAGGACTTTAGTAAGTTATAAGACAACAATAATTTTTATTTATGCAATATCCAATATCCAATATCAAATATTTTTTTTTGTAATACATCAAAAAGAAATCTTGTCAGGGGTAGTATTTTATAAAAAACAATTAAGAAAAAGTTAAAATCAAAATCTTTTAGGGTTAAACAAAATCCTTAAGCGCAAGTTAGTGTTTCAGAATCCCAGGCTTCAGCATTTTTTACAATATACTGCATTAAATATACGTTTTGGTATTGAAAAATAGCTACTTATACTACGATTCGTCGATTTTGACTTTAATACCGAACAAGTTGAAATGTGTAAAAGCCAATTGTAATTGGACATATTTTTTTCTTTTTTCCCACAAACACAAATTGTCATTTCATTTTCTTGCATACTTATACGATGTAGGTTACAAATTTATAATAAAATAAAAAAAGCATTTTGAAAACTTATGTATACTGACAAACTAGTGTAAATGATGTAAACAGAAAAATAACAAACAGTACTAATGTACGTAAATACAATTAAATAATCTATATTATTATATAACCTATATTATTATATAGTATAAGCTGCTAGTTGGTTTACATTTTAAAGTTTGAACTACACGAAAAGCATGGATTCCGTAGCAACGGTAAATAAATTACAATGTTTTTTTTTGTACATTATATTAAAATGATCAAGTTGGCAGTAGATCACTTAATATTATAACGTCCGTGGTTTAAAACATTTTTATAAACTTGTTATGACGTAGTTGTAGTGAATTTCAATAACACAGTTATTTATCAAAGTGTAGCTGCTGGTATGCAAATTTACTTAGCTTTAGGAAAACTACCACTGGAATCTAATTTTACTATACAGTTTGTTCAAAAAATAGATAAACTTTTTGATATTTTTAATTCATCAAATGTTCCTAATAATAAATCTTATAGAAGACCTTTTAAAAACACACAATTACAAAAAGATTACTTGAATACGATGATTTCCTTTTTTGAAAATATGCGAGTAATTTCAGTAAATGGTACTGATGTAACAAACAGCTCGTATGAATTTCATAAACGGATGGCTGATTTCAATTAATGGTCTTTTAATGTTATGCAGTGGCGTAACTACGAGAAGGCAAGGCACGGCAATGCTCCGGGGATCTGGACTTGAAGGGGCCCTCGACCATCGTAAATAGGTGCATGAAAATACTAATACTAATACTAATACTAAAAAAAAAAAAGGAAAAAAAATCAATCGGCATATCAATAAAAATTATGAAAATTGGAAGATTTATATTTTTTGATAATTACACAGAAGTTTCGCTCAGAATCGATTTTTTTCGAATGCAATTATTGCATTCAAATCTAATATAATAATAATACACTATCCAGTCCGAGGACCAAAGGGACGAAGCCCGATCCAACCCCGGACGTCCGCTGACCTATCCGTTTTTAACTTTTATTATGCAATAATATATCATAATCATTATTGTTACCTACCCAAGGTTTAGTTTCAAGAGTCGAATTCAACGGCGTATTTAGGTCTGGCACTGGGGCTGTAAGGGTTTGGTAATATGCCACCTGGTTGCTAGCTATTAGCTGACTGATTCCTTTTAATGACGTTATCTTTAATGATATTAAAAAAACCCAAACAGAATCTATTTCAACGATTGAATAATACGTAGGCCGTAGGTACATTTTCAATGAGCCTAGAATGTAGATGATAAAGACAAATTTGCCCATTTTATTCCTTCCGTTACATTGTATAATTCTAAAGATTAATTATAAACAGGGAAATTTTCCGGCTTCCCGGTGGCCCAGTCCACCACTGCATGTTTGAATGCTTGTCACAAACAATAATTAGTTGTGGGAAACTCGATGTTAACACGAACACAACCCTTAAGAAATCCACAACCATAAATCCCAACTTGATTGCTAATCAGATAGTCCAACTCTCGAGGGCGCCACCGGATAAAATATTTAGCTCTCGAATAAAAAAGGAACTGAAAACTCTTAAAAAAAAAGCAGAACAAAGATCAGAACTGGCTCGTGACTTTAACATCGAAGAAATTAATGCTGCTATAGCTAGCATAAAAAGTGGAAAATCTGCAGGCACAGACGATATATTTCCAGAATTTATCAAAAACTGTGGGATTAAAGTCAGACTCTGGTTAAAGACATTCTACAATAACATCTTATTAACAGGATCCCTTCCAATTCGCTTTAAGCAAACCAGAGTGATAAGCATCCTTAAACCAGGTAAACCAGATGGAGAGATTTCAAGCTATAGGCCTATTGCCTTACTAAGTGTATACTATAAATTACTTGAGAAACTTATATATAACCGCATAATGCCAGTCATTAATAGCATTGTACCAGTGGAACAAGCTGGATTCAGGCCGAATCGTAGCTGCTGTGATCAAGTGTGGGCTCTCACTACACATATAGAAGCAGGTCTAGAAATGTCAAAGAAAACAATCGCTGTCTTCATAGACTTAACTGCGGCCTACGATACTGTGTGGCGAGAAGGACTGATCCTTAAATTCCTTCGAATCATCCCGTGTAAGTCTCTAACAAATCTACTGAACGACATGTTAAGTAATCGGTCATTCGAAGTCCATAATAACGACCTTAAAAGCAGCAAACGTATTCTCAACAATGGCCTACCTCAGGGCTCTGTTTTGGCACCCCTACTTTTCAACTTGTACACCCATGACATACCGCATACAGTTTCCAAAAAA
>JAIPRL010012582.1:0-11844 GCA_025469235.1 Pemphigus obesinymphae | reverse complement strand
GTCTATTCTTAAACTTTTTGTCGTACGAGCCATAAAAAGCGAGATATTTACGAAAGGGCCTTTTAATAGTCCGATTCCACGGCGATATATTGTACGTCATTAGGTGAAGACTCGATATATTATGAAATAATAAAATCGTTTTGTTGACGAAAACGATTTCAAACATTATGAAAACCGGTTACCTCTGTTCCAAAGTTCACATATTGTACGATACACCACCCGGGCGTTATTTTTTTCTGTATAAATATTATTATTGCCCTCTATCGAGTGATTATTCTGTTCTACGAGTTTTATGCGATAGTGAGCAATCTATACTATATATATAATCAAAGCTAATACTCATCACTATACTTATTATATTCATAAACATGGTAAATATTATTTTACGATTTTAAAAACGAACGTTTCGAACGACTATTGTTTGCGGTAAAAATCGTTTAAAATGTGTTCAGTTTTGTTGAACACGGTATAATTATTACTGTCGAGGTTTGAAAAGCGCAAAATACTACATTTGAACGAAATCTGAAAACGCAAATAAATTAAAAATCCATATTATCGAACGACACGTAATATAATATTATGTAGGCAGTGTTATAATCGGTGGCCCACCCAAGGGAAGCTACTAGGTTCTTGCACCGAAAATACATATTATATAATATGTATATGTATATGGAATATTGTATATAAAGTTACTAAGAGGACGCTACACTAATTATTTTTAAGTGGTTCTGTGTAGGCAATTTTCGACTTTTGTTGAAAAATAAAAATTTAACATCAGTTAAAAATCAAAAATGACTTGTGGCTTTTTGAACTCGGTTCGATAAAACATTATCATAAAAGAGAAATAATTACACTAAATAAAACACGAGAATATAGACTAAGACTGAGCATAGATATTTTGTTCAATACGTATATTATACATCTAAAAATTGTGATTGTAAAACGTAAAATTTCCATATTTTCAAAATAAAATAAAAATTATAAAAATTATTTTAACTGAAAATACTCTGTGTTCGTTCATAGTTGATGTTCTCATCTGTGATTTTATGTATAAATTTTGAATCTACATTCGATAATGTGTTTTATTTCCGTTAAAATGCATATATATATAGCGTCCTCTTAAGGGCTAGTATTATACACTAAAAATATCTACATTACAAAACCTCCATCGTAGTGATTAATTCAATAATCCTACCTACAAAGACTTTGAAAACTGATTTAAATTTGCCAACATATCAATTTTTAATACAGTTTTTACTTTTTCAATATTTTTTCTTATTTAATTTCAAGTTTTTTTACAAGTGCACGAATAACGTGATAATTAAATGATGAAAATAATGCTTAAAATATATAAAATATAAAATGTATTAAATACTTTAATTGAATTTAGAATTAAAACTATAAGGAAAAATAGTTTGAAAATGTATTACATCGAAATCTCGTGTCAAATAATAAAAATAATAAAATAAAAATGTAAATTTTAAATGTTCTCAGTAGTTTTATATGGGTAAAAGAAAACCAACTGAAAATATTAGAAACATTTCAATAATAAGATAAAAATACTACACCGAGCTTCGCTCACAATCGTTCAAACAAAATAAGTGATTTATCATTACTTTAACAAGCGAAGTGCTTCGGTTTTCGAAAGAACGATTTTTTTCTTTTATATATATAAGTTTAATAATAAATATTTTTTGTTCGTTTAATTTTTTAAATAAAAAACGAATAAAACCTGACCTAGTGAAATAAATCCCATGAAACAAATAAATCGGTAAGCTCCGATGTACCTACTCAAAGCGACAAATAATAAAAACGAATATTCGATTTGACAAACCAACCAAATACCTGTAACTAACAAGATTCTTATTAGCATTACAATACTATAACATTACATATTCAACGTATTATTTCGTCTATATTTGACCTTAATAGAACTTTAAGATAATCCGTGATATAAAGTGTCATTTAAAGTTTTTATGAAAATAAATGACACGTCTAGAAGATAAAAAAAAAAAAAAAAAAAAAAAAACTGAAGATGTTTTATATTTTTTCCCCACTAAAGTATAAAAAAAAAGGTAAACTTCCATTGTTTAGGTTAAATGGAAGATATTATTTCTTTGTAAATGTGAGGGAAGGGGAAGCCAGAAACAAATGTTTGACGATACGAAATATACGTATACCTACGTAAATATTAGTAAAATAAATGAATTTTATTATAATAAAGTATGGACTGTGAAAAAAATTATATACCTAACGTTTTGTTTATTACATAGCTCGTTTTTAAATATTTTATATATAATTTTTTTCTTATTTAAAAGACAATTTGCTTTTTTTCAGAGCCGGTCATATTATCTCCGATGATTATATTTAATTCAAATGATGAGCTCTTCAAGTAGTAGTATATTTGGAAGTACAAATATATACTTACCATTCTCGCCGATTTGAATTTTACCGAGGAAAATATTATTATTTAATTTAGTATTTAATCGATAAAAGTATAATATATAATACAACATCTAAACAAAAAACTATAATACTTTTATCAATACTTATTTTTAATTTATTTTGTAATACGAATACGAAAAATAAAATGCAGCATAAACGGAATCACAATTAAACGAATTGTTATAATTATAAATGTTTCTTATTTCCAAACAAAATATAATTATTATTGATACATAATATCGTATCATTGTTTTTCACGAATTTGCGGACAGATAATATTGTAATAAATATTAAACTCGCCTTTATGATTTTTGGTTTATAAATCCGGATAACCCCGAGAAAAATTATCTAGATTTCTATTTAAAAACCGAAACCCTAAATAATTTATTTGTGAACAAGGTTTTTACTGGAAAAATTAAGCCAAAAAGTGCGACAATCTCCATATTATTCCGACTTATATATGATAATTTTTCTATGATAATACTTTCGTCCTGATTGATATATTTTGTGACATTTTTTCTAGTTGGTTTGACTTTTAAATCGCTTATGAATTTAACTAACACAAACGGACTAATAGGTAATATAAAATTAGAATATTTCTGAAATTATGGCGTTTTGTAATTTATCTAGAGACTATGTAGAAAATAAAAAAAAAATTTTTTAAGGGAGGGGACTGTGCTTCGTCAACCACGTAATATTTTATTTCAATGATACATTTCTCCCATTTAGCGATAAAAAAAATCACCGATCACAATAATTTTTGAGCCGTTTCATTAATGTTATAAAAATAATAAATATTTTATGTATATATACGGTTAAATTGCAGTTAGATTCAATAGAATATTATATATTATATCGTGTGTATATTATTATGAAAAACAAAAAAATATGGTACGTCTTAATGTATAGGTACTTATTATATTAAATCATAACACGAAACTACTGAGAATATGCAACTTGCATTCTTTTGAAAAGCCTTTATACCGTCACATTTGTGCACGATATAATTTTCGAATTTACTTAATAAAACATAATATAATATACAGTAGTAATAATTAATATAAGTACGTAGTAAAAATGTTAAAATTTTCTTGAAATTCTTAGGTAAACACCTAGTATTATGTATACTGTTCATAAAACAATTTTATAAGTCTATATACATGTACCATTGTAAATTATTACAATTATAGATCGGAAGTTGATGCATATATGCGTTTTTTTTTTTTTTTATACTTATCTTTTTAATTTCCATTAAGGTATAGACTAGAAATTAATTCATATATATTTGTGAGATAACTGATAAAATATCAAAAGTTTTTAGAACACGTTTTTACCAAAATAAATTCAAGAATTCAGAGCATATTACCTTATTTTAAAAATTTTCAGTACACATTTTATGATTAACGATACTATGTCATCGATACTAACGTAAACCTCAACTTTATCAATGCAAGATAATAACATTGATATGGGATAAGTAGATTTTAAAAATTTAAAAATTAAACTTTTTTTGAACTCTAAATAAATCAAAAAGTATATATAATAAATAGTTTAGAACTAACTCATTTTGAATCACTGAACTGCATATATATTTAGAACATTTTAAAAACATTATAATAAGCTCCGAGTCCTAACTATAATAATTAAAAGATGTGTATATTCGTTGTTATCATAATTGCATATAAAAAGTTATTGAAATAAATACATTATAAATATTTAGGTTTTAATATAATGTACCTACCTATACATTTTTATAAATTCAACTAATCTTATTACTTATACTTCAGCTTATAACTTTAAAAGAAATAATTTAAACTGTGTGAGTTATTGACTTTTAAAAAATTTAGGTTAGATATAATATTCAAAATCACCTTCAACTAGTAGTTGCAACAGATAAGGTGACATTTTAATCTGGAGAAATTTTAAATTATAATTTAAATATCCCACTGTGCATTAAAAAAACCCTTAAGGCACGTATTTCTTTCTACACGTAATTACATTTTTGAGCAAAACGCGTTTTCCATATTGGAAATAAAATTCTGAATGTTTTTAAAAACTTAAAAATTTTTCAATCAAGTGCACATACACATTTTGTTTCTACATTAGATACAGCAATGAACAATTATATTTTTATTTATTGTTATAACCCGATTGAAGGTATTTAACATATTACTTTTATTGATTTTCAGGCATATTCGAGTCGTATGTTTTATCATGTCAACGCAAGAGATGGAAAACTTGAATTAGCATCTCACATCATCACAGCAAACACGTTGTCCATCCAATGTGTCAATGTCGATGTTTATCTAGTGTAATACGGGCTACAGATGGCATACATAAAAAAAATCAGCTACGTATAGGGCGCCAGATAATGTTTTAATTTATAATTTATTCTTTACATTACATCTTTCTACGATATTTATAAGTTTATAAAAAATGAGAAATGAGAAAGTAAAATTGTAAATGACATCTCAAAAATAGATTAATTTTTTTAAAAACAACAAAAAAAATATACTGATATGGGACCACTTATAAATTATTTTTAAATGCATTTGAAATTTCGAACATTTTATTTTATTAAAATTTCCTATATATAATTCCATGAAAACGGGCACACTGACATCCTTTTATTGTCACAACCAGAATCGTATAACACATAAATTTCCCTCTAGTGGTTAGTTAACTCGTGTGTACCTATTGCTGTTAAATTTGGTCTCTTAAGTGAATATAAAAAAAAAATGTATTTATATTGAATTACATCATTTATAATTTAATAACTCGAAATCAATGTGTGGTTGTGTAGAACAAACTTTTAATTAAACATTGCATTGTCCTTCCACCCTATTAGGTATTTGAACCAACAAAGTATGTCATGAATTCTGTGGTGCTTTGGTAAAAGGTCTTAAGTTCAAAATTCATCATTTTTGGAAAATTAAATTAAAACTTTGAATAAAATTTAAGAAAAAACTTTTTATTTTAATATACTTATTTAACAAAAACAAAAAAATATATAACCACCCGTATAAAATAATACTCTTATATGAGAAAAATATAAAAAAACGACAAAATTAATTCTCATAATAATATTTAAACTAAGAAAAAACAAAAAATAAATAAATAGACTTAAGTCATATTGAACGAGTCAGTCCGTGTAATATGAACACAGAATTAAGACCCAAATGTAAATAAATTATAATTTACCGGTAGATCCCTAGAGTACATAAATTGGATAGGTATAATAATAAATACAACGAGGTTTCGGTATTACGAGCTAATATTTCTATGGAAATATAGGGAGAGCATAATTTACTGGAATGATTTACATTGGAACGGACATATTATGGAATCGAATAATCAAACAATATTTTGAAAAATAATGTACTGGAATTATAATTGATTGAAATATATTAGACGGGACAGACAATTGTTGGAATTACATTACTCTGAACAGAAATTTTTTGGAAATCATTTATTTTTTCATGGTAGAGACATATTGCGGAATTACAATACTTGGTACAGAAATGTATTGAAAAGACAATACTTTGAACGGACTTTTATTGTAATTCTGATACTTTTACCGATACAGACATTTATTGGAATTATAATACACGGGAGATACATTTCCTGGTATTACAATATTTGGAAAATACATTTATTGAAATTCTGTTATTCTATAAGAAATTGATAAAAAAAAAAAATTGAAATTTAAATTAATTTTTTAATTAAAAAAAAATTAATTAAAACATGTATTTTAGTTTGAATCACTAATGATCATAGATAATTATCTATGCTAACGAGTAATGATAACTTGAATAAAAAAGGGGGTTCTGATAAAATGTGACATACAGTTGGCTACACCGTGTAACGAAAAATGTGCACATGTCAATTACCCTCTAATCATACACAGATAGTATATACTATAAACCTATTCCAATAAATGTCTGTTCCGAGCAATGATTGTTCAACACTATGTAATTCCATTTAATTATGATTCGAAACCTTATCATTCCATGAAATGTTCGTTCCAAACAACTATCGTTAGCACTGTATTCATTCCATTCATTGTTTGTTCCAATTATTCGAATCATTCCAAGAAATGTCCGTTTCAAGCAATGATTGTTAAGCACTGTGTTATTATTATTATTATTTCGTATGACGTCCGTGAGCAGCACCAGGAACATTTAAAAATATATATAAAACAAAAAATAAAATATAAAAATTTGTTAGGTTCAACAATGATAAAATTCAAAAATAAACAAGCACATAGTAAACACAAATACATAAATAGAATAGAAATTCCCAAATAATTCGATAACCCCTTTCTCGGTATACGGTCAATGTAGGGGTCATGTTACAGTTCCAAATCTAAGTTCTTCATCCATTCCACAGCTTCTTCCTTCACCAAATGTATATCTTCCATGGTGCCTTTAAATGCACGAATCGGACACTCATTAGTGATGTGTTTAATCGTCTGGGATTCATAACCACAGTCACATGTTTCAGTATCACGCAGTCCCCATTTGTACATCATGTGCCCACTCCTACCATGGCCAGTCCTGATACAGTTTAGTGTTACCCAAGTGTTTCTTTTGAGCTCAAATCCCAGTTGTTTGATAGTTGGGTTAATCACCAATTTTTGGTCATCTGGATTTTCTATTGTCCAGTAGCTTTCCCATTTAGAACTTATATTGAATTTATCTTTGGTGAGATCCCTTGCTGTTTTCCAAGGCGGTTTTCGGGATTTGAGTCGTTGAATGAAAGCCAGACGGGGGTACAATATTCAGCTGTGAAGTATACTAATGATAGCGTACTAATGCGTAACACATTTGCATCGACTCCCCATGTAGAGCCAGCTAGCTTTGAAATGATGCTCTGACGGGTCTTAACTTTTGCCGATAGTCTGGTTAGGTGTTCTCTATATGTGAGTGTTCTATCTAGAACCACTCCCAAGTATTTTGGGTGGTTCAGCACTGTGTTAATTCCAATCATTGTTTGTCCCAGATCGTATCATTCCATGAAATGTCCGTTCCAATAAATGTTTTTCAAAGGGATATAATTCAACGTTTTAATTTTCGCGGAAATATCATTCAAGAATAATAGTTTCGGTACATTGTCATTCCGTAAAATGTCTGTCCCGTATAAAATATTTCCAATACAATATAGCCGTCCGAAATATGTACGTGACAATGAACCTTGTTCTAGCATGAGTATTGCACTAAAACAATATATTATAAAATTAACTTTTGATAACAACGCACTCACATGACTGTGATGATGGGCGGCGAATGGGCGATGGTAACAACGATTAACCATAGATGAGTAGCGGTGGCGAAATTGAACTTTTCCGAATATGTATACATGTGTATTGATGTGCTGACTCGATATCACGGTGGCGCGTTGCACAATGTAAAAATACATAAATTCCACACTTTTAATCTCAATCTCAATCGTACAAGATGGAAAATGCGAAACCGGACGGCGCGTGACAGAGTGTCGGCATCGATATCGTTCACGATAGGTACACTGACTGTTTGACCACAGATTAAATGGAACCAGATTGTGCACTCAATGCTTATCGAAAAAAAAATCGAATTCGATAGTTACTATCGAGCCCCCAAATTTAGTGTTACCACATGTTAGAATATAAAAGTCTTTAATGATTTTCTAATGATTTAAATCCTAATATTATTTATTATAATTTATGAACAGTGAATAAAGTTCAAGGTTTATAGATTAAAGCGGTCAGTGTAGCAAACATATTGTAAATGAAGCGTACAATAAATGTATTCATTGTAACTGGATAAGCCACTTAGCGGGCACCCAATCACAGCATCTTATTCACGATTCTATTATTCTAAACCCGAGTGCACAATCTGGTTTCATTTAATCTGTGGTTTGACGGTATTGTAATATTATCATGCAATCATAATATTCATTACTATATAATTGGCATACTCACACCACATTATAATATAACAATATTATAAATGTACGTAACACATATTTTACACATTACTTTTTGTTGACTTACATTATTAGGAACATAATTATTGACTATTGTTTTGAGTCGTCTACTACAATATAATTTGGCCACATATCTCTTATCTGACCATCTGTAGGTGGGTAGAGCTTGATAAAAATATTATGAAATACAATAGGTATAAATGGCAGTAAGCCAATAAATCAATCGAATATTTTTTTTCTCGACAGAAATTGAAACAGGTTTGGTATAAGTCAACGATACCAATTGATTACTTCGGGGGTGGCCTTTTCTAAGTAGAGATATTGTTTTAAATGGTTTATTAACATTTAAAATATCTTTATACAGTACAACTCTAATGTTTTTAGTGAGACGCAACCACTTGATAGTCACAAAGATATTCCGCACAAACTTCTCTCTTTCGTCATTGAACTTTTTAGTGTTTAATGCAGATTTTAAAAGTACAGAAAAACTAAAAAAAAACATTCATTGTCATTTGAAATGGATTTTATTTTTGTCAGTTTCTCTTACAAGTTGTAACAGTTATGCGGATGGTAAATCGTTGTTTTTTCTTTTATATTCAAGAATAATCTATGGCACACTTTAAATGAGTGTGACCAGAAACTAAAAATGTATAGTCAATGGCTTTTCGACTTTTTCATGATTTCTAATACAAGACGTACATGGCCATTATACGTGAATTTTTATTCTGACCACTGCATGTGTCTGAAATCTGAATATAATGTAACTTGTTTAACTGGAGAACTCATATTGCTGATGTTTTATTATACATGATCCTATTTGAACATGACCGTTTTTTATGTAACTATTATATAATAGTACAATATATAGTCTCTTTGATATTGTTTTATTCTGCGGAGTGTAATAATGATTAGAACAAGCTTGATAAAAATAATAATAATTATTTATTTCAATTATTATGTTGACACGTTATAACTAGGGAACGAATTTATATGTGAATGCAAATGCATATGTTTATTTTAAGTACATGTTTTTGCTTTTAACTAGATTTTCAAGTATTCTTATTTCCAGCTATAAAAGTTTGTCAAATTACGGTTTGAATAAAAATCATTTTAAAATCAATATTTTCACAACTTTCCAATGTATAATAAAGTAGACTTTATCAACGGTCTACAATTAACATTGATAAAACTACAATCGGTTAAAGATGAATCAACCGATCGTCGAAGACAATACAATCAATTAATAATTTTGTTTGATTTTAATACCTTTTAAAAGCATAATAATGCATTAATAATAATTTTAAATTTGTGTATATTTAAAAATAAATTTATATTTTGTAACATATAGTATTTTTGAAAGCATATTTTAAGGGTTTTTAGTGCATATAAATCCGTTCCTTAGTTTATAACTTATAATTATAAAATGTGGGGTTGAAATTATTTAGTCAAAAATGTAATATGTGTAAAAAGGTTTAGGTCTACTTAAACTGTTTAAATGAATTTTTTAATCGTGCATAAAGACTTATATGATTTAACCCATTATTCCCAAAACTTTTCAGTTTAGACGTTTTATACACATTGGAATTATAACACATATGGTAGGGATAGAATATAGTTGTTTATAGTTTATACACCTAAAAAGAGGGGGTTTTAAAAAATATTTTATGTATTTCACCCCATTTACGTAATTTTTCTACTTAAGACCTTTTACTCGAGCACCACATAATTATTACCATGAAATGATCTTTGCTTTTTATTAAATTTGTAAAACTTTGATATCAGAGTAATAAAAAACAGAGAGGCTAACTCAATATTTTACTAGGTACCTTGCCACGTCATAATTCTACATCTTTACAAAAATATGAATACAATAATTTAAACTCGCAGAAAATCGAGCGCAATTATTTTTCAGGAAAATTATTTTCTTTTTCACCTGTTGTATAAAGCAATATATATATATATAATTTACGTCACTCGTTTTCCCCTTTTATATGGTATCAGATAAAACGATACTAGTAAGATAAAGGTATTGGTATAGTATAATAGGTTTTATTCTATTGGCATATTTAAACGTATTTTAATTATTTTATTTTAATTTTCTAAAAATGTAGTCGGAATTTTATTTATTTGATCCCTTAAAATTAGACCACTTAAATCGTGTTTATTTTTCGTTTGTCGGTGATGATTAAATAAAGCACATATAAATTTTATTTAGCGATAAAAGTCACGATTAATAATTTTATATTTTATTTTAAAAAATTTAAAACTAATTATTAAAAAAATCTGGTAAGTTGAGGTGTCGAAGCACTCCACTCATTGATCAGGTGCTGGATATATTGCATTTGAATGCAATCATTTTATTTATTTATTGTACTTATACTTAACGCTAATCGACCAATATAATAAGTTATTATTAATATTATAATAATTATATTATTTTTATTATAATTAATTATTATATTGGCCCGACTGGCATTTATATATATATAAAAAAATATAATAAAACATTTGGGCTAATGACCGTAAAAAATTGTATGGGCAGATACGGTGAATAGCTGGTAATTTCTGGGTGTTAAAAAAAGGGACACGGAAGAAGATTAAGAAAAGGAGATCCGGTGCATTGGCCGTTTAGTTGGGAAGAAATTAAGTTGGAATCGGTATCGAATCACCTAGAGGAAAGAGTTAGAATTTTTAAGGTATACGGATAAGAGAATAATTATTCAGAAAATATTTTATCCTAAGGATGATAAATCAAAGCTTCGATGTATATAACATGAGTACATGAATACATAATACACTATTAACATTTATATTTCTAATAAAAAAAAATGCTACGTTAATGTATATACAATGTGCATTGTGTAATAGTGAAAATCGTGAATATTTTGTATTTGGTTTTGTAATTTGTAATCATTTTCGATTATTTTTTTGTAGTTATAAATTATATATTATATTACCTATATGGTTGGTAACCATGACAACTTTCTTTCTTATTTTATATAATTTATGTATAATAACGACTTTTCGTATAATTGGTAGGTATTATAAAAGCTAGTTTTTCTTTACACCTTTGAAAACTAATTAGAAAATCAAAAAATGACCTCTATAAACTATAGCTATATATATATAACTATAACAAATTTCCTACAAAAAACCTGTATACTCCTGGTACCTCTTACTTAACTCGGTGTACCCGAAAAAAATGTGTACATACATAAAAAGTGACACATCATTCTAAACCCAACATATTCATCGCTACGCTCAGCAAGGGCGTAGGTAAGGGGGAGGGGGGTTTAGGAGGTTCAAACCCCCCCCCCATTGAAAACTAAATTTACACTAGATAAAATTAACTAAAAAATATAAATGGGTTTCTAACTAAAATATTTGTATCCATTTATTTAATTTACCATTTTAATACTATTATTATATTGGAAA
>JAIPRL010012581.1:0-11845 GCA_025469235.1 Pemphigus obesinymphae | reverse complement strand
TGCTGGTAACGAATTTAATTTTAATTTTATTTAATTAAATTTAGCAGTTTTTATAGCTCCTGAACTTATGTCTTTATTATATTGTTTAATTTATGATTATTGTCTATATTTTAAGTATTTTATAAGTTTTATGCTAATATATATTAGTGTTTAAATTGTAATAGGACCTTGTGTCCGTTTGTATGTGAAAAAAAAATAAATAAAATAAAAAATAAAAAAAATATATGTATATAATATAGAATATTACAAAAATATTACCGGATGTGCAAGCTGTGCCATGCACAGTTTCTTGCCGCCGGTGAATCTCACCGCGAGAGGGACTTCTAATAACTACTCCATCTTCATGGTGTATATTTTCGAGGGGGGGGGGAATACAAAAAAAAACGAACATATAAAATTGACTCCGGCTATCAATAAGAGATGTTTACTAGAGCCGGCGGAAAATAAAATGAAAAGAAAACGGGGCTCGCGCGATCGTATAATCGCGGGAAGCCATTAATGGTTGAATTTAAGAGAGGAATGGTTCTTGGCTAGCATTTACGAAAATAAATATATACATAATACATATACAATAATTTACAATTAAATATTGTTGCTGAGTTTGCACGGTTACTGATAATGAAAATGCGTATTAAATACCGTACCGAGCCGGTCGTCGACAACGATGGTGCGGGATGCCGGTAAATATATATAGATGCGCGACGTTTCCGACGAGACCTAAATGCGTTACGTTACAATATACAATAATATTTTCGTTTTTAAGAGTAAAAAAAACCAAAGTATGTATTTTATTTTATTTAGGTTCACTTTTAACTCAAAAACTATAAAATTAGATTGCTTGAAAAAAAATATCGTTCTACTCATTTAGTTGGCATAAACTCATAATATATTTTCCAAAACATTACGTTATTTCATGTTTATATCATATTTTGAATAATATTAAAATTTTTAATAAAATGTGTTGTAGCACATGGTCGAGAATATGGAATTTCTTTTAAAGAAGCAGGTAGATAGATTGATTAATTTTCTCAATTTAATACCACACGCACGTTTATAAGGATTAAGAAAAGATACTATAAAAAAAGGGTATAATTTTAGATTCTGAGCGAAGCTAAATAAGACTAATGGGCTTAAAAATATATTTTCATTTTTATTTTAGTATTTATATTTTTGTTCTTAGAACAATTATCCGTAAATTGAATCCAATTACTACAAGTGTACCAATTTTTCTACAGCAAATATTATCAGAAAATTACATTAGTTATATTTTCAACTTATTCCATAAACACGTTAAGAAAAAAGAAAAAAATATAGAAATACGGGTTATTTTCCAAAAATATACGCCCAATATATATATTTTGAATGTTTAAAATATCATGTATTTGAGTAATATATACAGAGTGATTATTATTTCTCACTCACCTCATTTTCTCTATGAATATTTTTTTCATTTATTATAAAAGATTTAATTCATCTTTTTAAAATTTTTGGTTTTATCGATTTGAGATATTAATATCTATAATTTATGTGCTAAATTTATAACGGTAAGTTACGAATAATGTTCTTTTTTGGGAATTTTAGTTCACGTGAGATATTTTGTTCCATTTATAGGATAATTTTTAACAAAATCTGTATGTAATAGTTAGTGAGTCATACACACATACAATAACATTTTAAACGTTCATATAAAAAGTTGAGTATAATATTAAATTATCTGTACCTAATAGTTTTTAATATATATTAAAATGTATATGTACAAATTATTAAATACGTTGATAGCTACATTTTGGTACTCGTATAATATGTTCTATAGACAGGATAGTATTGTCTATTATTTTAGATAATAATCAAGTACATATAGTTTTTATTTCGCATAAAAAAACGACTGCAAAATCAATAAATGTACAGTTTAAAGTAACATCTGAACTAGAGATAAACTAGAGAGCGACCGCAAAAATAAATACATTTGATTTTTTTAATTTTCGAACCGTTCCACCATATTAAAATTTTCCGCTATATATGGAAAGGAAATTGTCCCAAAACGTTTAAATCAATTTCCGAAAAATGATAGCGTATATGGATTTAAAAAAATTAGATTTTTTAAATTTTTGAATTTTTTTTTCAAAAAAAAAATATTAAGTATTTTATTTAATTGTCATGATACTGGAATACATCATTGCACTCTATAAACCAATTTTGAACGGAGTTTAGTGTATATGTATATCATAACTTTTTATGAAGTAAATTTGGTAATATTTAAAATAACAAGCAATAATGTAAAAAGTCCCTTAAAACATATAATAAATTAATTAAAATTTTAAAACCATAAAAACAATAAACCCAAAAAATTTTCTATCAATAATGAAAATTAAGGCGATTAAGATCTTATATGTAGCTTCAATATATATATATTCTATTGGAAAATTCCTCTTGGCTGATATTAATTTTTATTAGAGATGAGTCTAAATCAAAATTTAGGTGTCGAACCAAACTTTGAGGTTAAAAATCGAACCCGAACCCGAACTCAACTGAACTTATATGTCAAACCCGAATCAAACCGAACCAAATTTTATATCGAACCTTAACCGAACTTTAGTTTAATGTCGAACTTTAACTTAAACCCGAACCTGAACTGAAACGGAACTATTAGTTCAGAAGCGCAGTCGAAACCGTTGTCGATGCGTGTCTCCACGGACATAATATGTTCCCTACCCTCGGAGCGCACCGTGCGTAAATCGTCCTAAACGAAACCAATTATGTACCGGCCAATAAACCCAGTCCACCGCCGTCTCTAAAGTTTTATTATACGAAGAGAACGAACTTGATAGATAAGAAGAGCAAAAAGAAACTAAGCTGTTTTAGTGTAAAAATACATCTATATTAAATTAACTGTCAAGAAGTTTTTAAAAAAATCATCAAGGGTGACTTTTAATGTTATAAAAACAGAGTTATAGGACATTTAATTGTACAATTTTCTAATGATTTATAATTTTAGCTGAAAATATTTCATTAAAAATATTTCATGTGAAAATGTTGATAGTCGTAATCTTTAATTTGGTAATGATATACTTTTACGCTAAAATTACTCAGTATGTAAGAAAAAAACGTATCCATTAGGGCTGTTGGAGCAGAGAATATTTTTTCTCCATTTAGACCTAAATGCCTGACAAAATTTAGGGTACTTCAAATGTTCCTATTTTAATTCTGTAAAAAGATTTGAGTTTATTGACTTATTTTCTAGATTATTGTGGGAACCGGTTTTTGATATTTTAATTAGAAGAATTTTTAAATATATTTTAAAATGTCTAAAAATATCAATATTTATTTATTTTAATTTCTAAAAATCGGAACATTTATTAAAAAATCGACTCCCACAATAACCTAGAAAAAAAAGTCAATATATTTAAATCATTTTACAGAATTAAAATCGAAACATTATAAGTACCCTTAATTTTGTCAGGCTTTTTGGTCTTTCTAGATGTAAAATGAAAAATTAACTTTTATATTATATATCGTCTCACTGACTTGTACGTAAAACGTGCGCGTACGAGAATCAGTTCCTGGAAAAACGGATCATTTATCGCAGATTTCCATATAGATACTGATTATATTATTACTACACTATGAGGCAGGCAAATATAATATTAACTAATAATCTGACGACATGATTTTATATATATATTGTTATTTTATTTCATTTTATCAAAAATTATTTTTGTTTATTTATTCTGTTTGTATCGCGGTATCATTCCGGTACAAAAGTTTAAAATGAGTGGAAATAAAGATTGGAGATTTGGTTTAAAAACCTGTCGGCATTTATGTAAACCAATAAAAATAAAAAATGCAAATTAGAAAATTTTATTAAAAAAAAAAACAATCAATGAATGATGATCAGGTAAGTTTTAATAATATACCTATATATATTTAATTGAAGTTAGTTTTCATAAACGAATTATGTATTTATTTAATTACAATATATTACAAGAAAAATGCACATAAGTTGTAATAATTATAAAAAATATTTTAGATTTCCGGATTAAATGTCAATGAACGGCATATTATTAAGCCTACATTGACTAGTGTTGGTGATACTAGCACAAATTGTAGTACTAGTAATTTATCAAATGTGTTAGTATTTATAAAACTTTTATTCTGTAAACATTTCTACAAGAAGGAGTGCTCCGATTTACACATACAGCATCTTGAATGATTGAAAATTATATCTAGTTGGTACTTTTATTATCTCAAAATTGTCAAAATGCCGTCAAACTAAAGTTTTAAAAAAATTACAAAAACCGCTAAAACGGGATATAACAATTTCGCGTATGGTTATTTCTCTATAATTTCGAAAATAATCATTCTAATGTTTTGACATTTTGATGAAAATGAATCGTTATACTAAACAACTACAAACAAATTTTTTTTGGGCTATTTATAGCTATTTTTAGATTTTCAATTTTAAAACTTGAAATTTAATACAAGGTCAGACATATTTTGCTTTAATTATGTACAAAGAATTTTGAAAATCGAACCTCGAGATTTATTTTTATAGCTGTTTTAAGATTTTTGACGAGATGTTATATATTAGGCATATTTATATAAAGCTTATAAATTCTGAGTGGAGCGAGGAATGTATTGTTTTTACAAAGTTACGTTTTTATTTTTATTTTTTTTATGTATGTTTATTGTATGTATATATAAATTCGACCAAAAAGAGTGTTCCGATTTGTACATATAGCATCTTTTCTGAAAACAAATTATATCTAGTTGGTAATTTAGAGAGGTCATTTTTCAATGCGCTCCCAAATATTTTTAAAAATAATCATCCTATTATTTATAAATTTTGAACAAAAATGTATCTTTGTACTATACAACTACAAAAAAATTTCAAACTTTTTTTTTCCACCACCACTAACATACATACACCGAGGGACTGCTTTTTTTAATTTGTAAAATTTCAAAATAATTTTAGGACCTGTGAACTAAATGGAAGACGGCTAATAGATATACATTATTTTATTACATCTGTTCAAAATATACGACTACACCACAAGGGTTTGGATTGTTCATTCCGTGATTTATATTTTGTAAATGAAACAAGAAATGGATTTTTAAGTAAATTTGTTTTTAAATGCAAAAATTGTGGCCTAAATGAAAATATTTATAATGAAGATCCAAAAATAAAAGATCTAGATATAAATATGTCAATAGTAACTGCGATGATAAATGTTGGTCAAGGTTTTTCACAATTGGATGAAATTTGTGTTACTATTAATATGCCAAATATGTGTAATCGTACTTATCAAAATGTACACAAAAATGTTCACCACCATATGTGTAACTTGGCTTGGAGCGAAATGGAAGCTGCTGGTAAAGACTAAGTAAAACTAGCTATTGAAAAAGGAGAAGTAGATATACAAGGACGTCCTAAAATAGCAGTTATTACAGACGGTGCTTAAAGTAAAAGGTTTTATAAGAGAAATTATAACGCGTCATCAGGAGTGGTAATTAAATAATAATTTGTAGATGGTAAAAGACTAAATTTATCTCTTAAAGGATCATACAAGTTACGATGTAATGCTGCCGTAACTGCATATAACGCAGGAGTAAATCGTTTATCATTATTTTATGAACAAGTTGTAAAAAAAAAATCCTGGTACATTCACAAAAAGGTAAAAATAATGTATTTAAAGAAATTTAAATAATTTTATAAATTATGATTATTTATAAAAAGGTACATAAAAAAACATCAACAGCTCTCAGATTCAAGACGAAGACGTCAATTATTTAAACCACTGTTTCAATGTTCTAAACCAACAAAACAAGCCGGTCCTGATGAAAATTATGAAGCTGTTATACTATACTTAGATTCACATCTAGATATCTCATTATCAGAGTTAAACCTAAAAAAAAACAGTATATCTAAATACATTGAAACTAACAGAAGAAGAAATTATTTCATTAGAAAATAATACCAAGAATCAACATGAATGGAAGACTGGCATAAATAACGTAAAAAATGGTTTGCTTTCGTGAATAAATATTTTATCGCAAAAACGAATAATATGTTAATTTATAATATTGAGTTTATAATAATTTATTAATTTTTAGATTAACTTCATCAGTTTTTGACAAAATTTGCAAGCTCAGGAAAACAACGTCCTACGACGTTATATATATATAAATATTGTTTTAAATATTTTTAATAATATATATTATATCGTTTAGATCCATTTTCATTACAACTATTGATATAGTAATATTAATGTATATTAATGAATAATATACATATATATAAATATTTTTAATTATTAAATCCCTATATAAAATGTGTTTTTAAAAATTCATAATTTTTGTGGTTCCCTAGAAAACACAATTAATATAATTTTTAAAAGAAATAAAAGTAAGGAAACTATCGTCTGTATAATGGCATTGGTTCAGAATAAACACAGATGGTATTTGCTTTGCTATGCAACGAAAAAATTCGAAAACTATTAAGCTTGCAATATTTTGAAACTGTGTGAAAATTATATAATATATATTAAATTTTTGTATTTTATTTCTTTTGATTTTTATCAATTTGAACACGTATTCTTTTAGAATTTGTGACCTAAATATTGCTAATATTACAATCTTACTATTATAACGTTTCTATCTATTTTTTTTAAATGCACCTACGCCATAATTTTGCGGAAATTAATTTAAACATTTTGTGACAATTTCCTTTCAAGATATAGCGGAAAATTTTAATATAGTGGAACGGTTCGAAAATTAAAAAAAATCAAATGTATTTGTTTTTGCCTTCGCTCTCTAGTTTATTTTTTTTAAACAGATAAAATAATAAATAAAGTAAAATCAGTGCTCAAAATGGACCGGAACCCACCGGAACACCATTCCTGTTCATAACATTAGCCTTTGGGTCCGTTTCGGATGGTTAACGTTTTTAAAACAATAAAGTTTTAAAAGTTCTGGCTCGAAAGAAATATTTAATAATTAAAATAAAAAACTAAGAAAAGTATCTTGTTATTTCAATTTTTTTTTTTTTTTTAATTATTGTTAGTTATTATTTAATGTTCTTGGTGAACTCAAAATGCAAATAATTAACAAGATAACATAAATAATGACTCAGAATTGTGTACTAGATGAAAAAATGTCCCGTATCTGAAAATAGTGAAATACAAAACATACAATTTGGCTCTGATGAATACGTCACTTGAGTCGCGATTTTCATTTAAAATAAATACAATTTATTAATTTATTAATTTATTAATTTATATTATTAGTTCTATTAACATAAAGATTGGAAAGAAAAAAAGGTATTCCGGATGACTTGAAACCGTTCTTTAAAACTGCTTAAACTGGGTTTTATTTGAAATTATAAGAAAGTAGGTTTATGTATTATATATATTATATTATACGTAAAATATAATGGATATAGGACGCGTTCCTGTTGAAAAGTGAAAGGGCAATATTAAGATGTCCTTTGTGAATGATGTGTATGTTTTCTTTATTGGTGATTACACCCGAGTTTGACAATGATCCACCTAACAGTAGCGAGAAGGCGGTCAAATATATAATGCGTTCCTGGCTCTCGTAAAATACTAAATCCCAGCCTATTCATTCGACCGAAAACCCCTATGGTAGTAGTGTAAAATGTACAAACCTTGTGTAGCTGAAGGTCGTTTGATGATTATATATAATATAATAATTTAAATTAGACTCAATGTGGATCCAGTAATTGCCACTATCTAGCACACTTATCTATACCTTGAATATTGGTCCTTCTATCGGATCAATATGATCTGTTCGTATAATTAATTGTACCACCCCTCTAACCAATGACAAGCTATACGATTCACGTGTCATGAACCAAGGTTG
Source organism: Pemphigus obesinymphae (assembly GCA_025469235.1). Lineage (NCBI taxonomy): Eukaryota > Metazoa > Arthropoda > Insecta > Hemiptera > Aphididae > Pemphigus > Pemphigus obesinymphae. The sequence goes on along the minus strand of JAIPRL010012581.1, from coordinate 3,967 downwards.
TTTGAGCGGTATAAATAAAAATATTAAGAAGAATGGATGGACATGGATAGAAAAAAATACAGGAGTTATTCTTTATCAGCACCAATGTTTTAAATGGTATTTTCGTGTGATTATTTATATTATAACTCTAACCAATGACGAGCTATACGATTCACGTGTCACGATCAAAGGTTGTTTGAACAATATAAACTCAAACACTAGATATTGAATAAGGATGGAAAAGGTATTACATCTCAAGGAAAGTTATGTAGGTGTAAAAATAAATACATTTTAGATTTTTGTAAAGTAATAGACAAGCAGCTAGAATAACAACGATACACTGAACATTGAATACAAAGAAATGAAATAGAAAAAAAGTGGGCTCAACGTCTGTTACAACACGAACTGTAGGGTCAGCTGTAACATGGGTGAAATTTGCCCAAAAATGTTCTGTTTATTACCTCCTGAATGTCTTATAACTATCTTACACATATACACAATCCGCGGTACCGTCAGCAACTTTGTATTTGGCAGTGTTAGTGTACACTCAGTAGACAAGAAAAGAACGCTCGCGATAGTGCGCGCATTCCTTTTATAAACTCGGCCACGAAGGCCAGTTTTCCCCACTCAAAACTATCCCCTCTATGAGAATTATGAAACATATGTGTAGTAATGGTGTATCGTATTAGTCAGCTGAATATTTATTTATTCCATGTAACAACTGTTTATTTAATTGGTACATAGGTACAAAACATATACATGCATATATATATATATATATATATGAGGTATATAGATAATATAGTCATATATAGGTATATATGACACTCCTTAAGTAAAATTATGATTACTTTATATAATACTTGTGAAGTTAATGGTTTTTTTTTTTTTTTTATAATATCTCAGCTAAAGCTTTCATATCAAATAATTTTAGAATACGATTATAAAATGTTCTATGGTATAACATTTTTTAATAATGTCCTATACAAAATTAAATTTTAAAATAATAATCTAAAGATTAATAAATACAAACAACTATTATGAATAAAACATTTTCAGAGTACTGGACTTTAACTTTTGCTGAATCTTCTACTTTTCCTTCAATAAAAAGAAACTTTCATGTGGATACACATCTGTTTGTTAAAATGAAATACGTATTTCATCATTATTGTTAAATATTCTTGTATATGGCGCAAATGGATGATATTCAATTTTAGTTTGTTTTGAATCCATTGGGAAATTAGAATCGATATTTAAAATATTACTCTCAGGTATTTTTCGTTAATTGATATTTCCAGTTTTTCAGAACATTTTTATTTTTAACTGTTAATTTATTTATTTTTTTATTTGATGCTGATGGATGTAAATCAGTTTTACTATTAGTTATATTTAATAAGTGGATATTTAAAATGTTATTAAGTCATCGATTTTGTAGTTTTTTGAATACTAAAATGTAAATTATTTTAATTAATGATAAAATATAGAGCTGCTAGGTACAAATAACATAAAATAATTTTTTCCATGAGAAATTTCATTCTTAGTATTATAATATTTTTATCTTTTGAATCATATTAAGAATTTTTAGATAATTATCATTTTTTATAACGCTGTAATGTTGGTTAGCAAGAAATAAATCTGAATTTTAACAAACTTTAAAAACTGTTAAAAAATTAATGGTATATCATAATTAATAGTTTTAAAGATCAAATATTTTTTTTTTTTTTAATTTTTTTATAAAATAGCTATCTTGGATGATGTAATAAAATTTTATTTTTAGCTGTAAAAAAATATATGTATAAGAATTGTATCGAAGAGTTCTAGTAATTATTTTTAAAAAAAAAACTTAAAATATACAACAGAATAGTATTTGTTTATTCCATTTGTTAGATTTTTGTGAGACACTGTATATTTCTAACAATTAAATCACTATAAAAGTTTAGTAAACATTTATATTTTAGTGCAATTTTTGAAAAAAAAATGCAGTATACCCCTTGAAGCAAATTTCGTATTATTTAATGAGATCAGTTCAGACAAATACAAATGGTGGGGAATCGGACATTTCGGCGCCGCCATTTCGCTTCGCTCGAAATAATTCGTATATATTACTAGAATTAAATCATATGTTAAACAAATTTTTACCATATTATAGAGCTCACGAAACTATGAGGGTGATATTAGCGCGTCTCGTGACAATATCTCAGAACAGGTTGGTAAATTTTTCCAATATATTAGACACTGATGATTTTTGATCGGTCAACAAATTCTTATAATGCACGCGGTATCTAGCCCGGCATAAATTTAGTCATTCGAGAATCACTGTTTTGACGAGCAGTCTAGGACAACTCGCCGTGGCCGTTTCTCCGTCGCATATACTTTTTTTAAATAATAACTATACAATACTCATATTTACTCGTATTACGTAATTCTTTTTTATTTTTTATTATACAATTTATTGTTTTAAATTTCAAACTAATAATTAAGCCATGTTTTTAATGAAAAATGAAAAAAATGAGAATAATAAAAATATAAATTATTTTAAAGATATATTTTGTGCGATTTCGCGTAAATATGAAATAAAATTTCTATTTGCTGCAGTATAACTGCTAACAATCTTCAATATCCGACGATTAACATCTAAATATTTTTTTAATTTTCTTGGAGGACTTATACCGCCTTCCATTTGTGCATAATACATATCACGACCGGACTGAATTTTTCGGAAGGTTAAAATAAAAGCCCATAACGTCGGATGACTGGCACCCATCTCTAATCATTTAATCTAAAACATTATTATTATTAATAACATTATTAATCTAGTTTATTGTTTTGTTAGTTATTTATTTTATATTATTATTATACAAACCTCTTGTTTGCTGCTTCAGCGTAATTATTTGTCCGATCTTGACCGTGTAATATACGATCGTATACATTCTTTAAGGTAGGAGGAATAAGTGTTGGTCTACGTCCACTTTTAGATCTATTTTTTCGGCCAATCTTCATACCAGTCTATAAGTTCCTGTAATTCCTCTGGTAAATATTCACCTAATTCGTCTACTGCATCATCATTATCCACTATTTTTATAAAATCTAATGCAGTTATCATTTTAACAGACAATTCAAAATCTGGGTTCTTATTGTAATTTGTTATTAAACCTAGACTACATAATTTTAAACTAAAATTTTTTGTTAAATGATACAAACATCCATTAATTTGAACATTTGGAAAAATGTCTTGCATAGACACTATTGCAGCATTTTCAAAATCACATGATATGAAATTAGGACATAGATTAGGTTTTAATTGTTGTAATGTTTAAAAAAGTTGATGGTACGTTTTTGCTTGTTTATTCGGTAAAAGCGCATATATAAGCGGATGCACTCCTCCAATGTCTTTTGCTAATATAACATAAACTTTTGCAAAAAGAGGAGGGGAAATCTTAAATGTGCCATCAAAAAACCATGTTTATGATCGTTCTAAAATATTTAAACTACTTGGGCTACCAAATAATAAAATGCGATCTGGTCCAGGCCCACTATCATGAAGTACAAATTTCTCTTGCACTCCATCAGCAGATGAATACAATTTATATGCCTCTGAAATTATTAATGAAAGCAGATCGTTAGGTGCAGAAGGAGTTGCAACAATTTCTTGACGTATTTGTCTAATTTTTTTCTTTAATGCGCTCATTGATGGAATTGCACCCTGAAAATAATTGGTAATATTTAGATAACATTTATTAAATACTATATAATACGGAATCATCACAGGGTATTATATAATGCATAATTCAATTAAATAAAATAGGTATGTATACAATTTTACAGAACGTTTCGGGGATTTCGACGTGATAAGACTACCCCGCAAAAATGCCTTCCGAGCGGCTAATTGCCTTCTATTTTTCGGCACGCATAGCGGAATCTCGGGAAAACGAAAAAAAAACAACTTTTTATTATATAATTGAAACCTCACCTTTTTATTTTTTATCTT
>JAIPRL010012580.1:0-11849 GCA_025469235.1 Pemphigus obesinymphae | reverse complement strand
ATTTATATTTATTAATTTATTTATTAAGAAATTAAGTTAAGGCAGTCAAACCATAACATTTCAAATATAGGCTATTCAGTATGTACAAGTATAGCATATCTTTTGTTATACATAGATAAATGTTAATTTCTGAGGGCTGTAATCACTCTACATTTTCAGAAATTCCAAATGCTTCCTATATTTTTCCCCTAAACAGTGACGAAACTGCTAAAAAAGAAAAATTTATGATTCTGAGCGGAACGATGGAGCTTTTGGTTTTGCAATGTTTATTTTTATTTTTCTGATAACAACCAGAAGATAATCACAATACATGCACCCACGTTTTTCAAATACTGGTTTGATTAAAATTTAAAGGAGTCAAATAGAATATTCGGAGCATGCATACTAACGATATAAAATTGGTTCTAGATGGTACTCAGTACATGGCATTTTTTGATTTTTACAGTAAATTTTTGAAGCTTAAAGAAATATTACCTTCTATACGGTGTATAGAAACAGTGCCGCAATTAGGATTTTTGGGCCTCAGGGTCACTTATGATACAGATTTATGACAATTTTTCCATACATATTAATTTATACAATAAATAACGTTTTTTTTATTGTCCATTTTCCTTAAGTTATATAAGTATAGTAAAATAGTTGAGTAAATTTATGTTATTAGTAAATGTATATAAAAATACCTAAGTAAAAAAATTAATTAAAAATAGTTAATTTTATTCATTAGTTTACTTAACATAATTTTAATATCTTATAAATTCTAATTGGTTAAAAGAATAACAAAAAAGTCTTGATTGTTCTTTAATTATAAAATTTTTATGGTTCAAAAATTAAAATTGACGCTTCCGTTAAAATTTTTATTATTTTAATTTGAATCTGCTGTAATTTGTTCGATTTTTAGAGTATGTCAAAAATACTTTTAAAATGTTTTAATAATAACCTGATATCGATATAAGATACACCTATTTTTATTTAATAAGTAAAAGTCGTATTGCACAATGCGCATGCATAAATCTAAAAGGAGCAAAATAATAAAAATATAAAATAATTTTAATATTTATGTTTTATATATTGTTTTCTAGAATATTACTATAATTTTTAGTGTAATTAACTAATTAATAATATTTGTTATAATGAATTTATAAAGTATTATAATAATATCTCATTTATATAAATTATAAAACAAATATAATATAATGTAATGTAATAATACGTTTTGTGAAATAAAAAAACTTCAATATTGCTATTGTAGTATGATTTTTTAAGTATTGGAATAAGCAATATTGAATACAAATCTAATTGAGATTTAAAATATTTTTTTTTAATAAAAATAAATTATACACATTTTTTTGTACACTTTTTTAGAGATTACACTATTCATTTACACCATAATTGTACGCATTTAAAAGCGCAATGTTGAACAGCTTGATTAAGATTTCGAAATTTTTTTCCAAAAATGCAACACACAGGTACGCACAGCCAACGCCAATTTTCTAGTTCTTTGATAAACAGTTCTCATATTATAGAATAATTGGTACCAATAATACTTGTCAATTTGATAAACCCTTGAAATGTTTTATGAATTTATGTCAATTTAAATCCAATTAAAAAAATTTGAAAGTCAATTCTCAGTTTTTAAACATTTTTATTGTATAAACATAATAGATAACAATACGTAAAGCATGACAAACATTAACTTGTTCAACTACATGAATACCATAATCAAATTAATATAAATTATAATGGATTGAATCGAAATCATTCACTGCTATTTCAATATAAATAAAAAATTAGACTGCAGTTCACAAAATAGGATATTTAAAAATGGGCCCTTCAAAAATTGTATTTAAGCCCCTTAACAGGGCATCACTCTGTTAGTCTATACGGTATAACTACCTATTTGTATTCGAGGAAGAAAGGGGCAAGTGGGTTTAGATTTTTAAAATGCCAAAAGTAATAATCAAATGTAAAAATATAATACGATTCGTTATATATTGCATTATAAGGTATTTTATATGTAATGCATTTAAAAGGAAATAAAATTCCGAGTGAAGCTAGTATATTAAATTTCTAAACATAAGTTTAGACATCTTATATCCGCCCTTCTGTCCGTCCGTCTGTCCGTAGTTACTTGTATATTGTTATAAGTTTATTAATTGTCTTGTTTGGTTATTAGGGAGATAGATATTATTTATTTTCTAATATACTTATTATATAGTTACGAGTATTGATTTAGTAACTAAGGAGGAGATATATATTATTGGTTTTTTTATGTTTTTATATTATTGTTTTGAGTGAGCTTTCCTAACTTTTTACATTTCAAAAGAGCTTTTTGATAGAAAATTAATTCTATAGTAACATAGTATTTATACATTCTATGCGATTATGCAAAATGTGTTTTTTTTTTTTACTATACCTTGCCGAAATAATGTCCAATTATTAACCCTTCAAATTATCAAAATCTGTCTTCTAGAAGTCATTAACGTATTTCTACACATGTAATATGCATTTAGCCATGCAAATGAACCTTGCAATTATGCCAATAAGAAAAATTATCTATACCAATAATTATACGATGATGTCGAAGTTAAAATATCTATTTATAATATACCATGGTAATACAAATATATATATTATATATTATACATTATATATATATATATATATGCGGATATAGGTTCCTTTAACTAACACATATTATTGACGGATCCTGAACCATATTAAGTGAGCTTGAGTCTAAGAAATCTAGTATATTGTTATAAAATATAGATTCATACTTTATAATCACATCTAGTTAGTAAAACTTGATTTTAAGGCATATTAAATTAAAAATATCAAAAATATTTTTCCTATATTATAACTTAAAAAAAAGATTATAAATTGATATATATATATATATATTTAAAACGGTGATTGAACTTATTCCAATAATTTACTTTTTATTCTACGTATTAGCCTAAAAACATGTAAAATACAGGATGCTTCAACAGTCTTAATGATGGGGCCTTTTTTAAATCATTCTCCGATGACGTGTCATCTACAAAGTCTGACCCTGACTATATATAGATATTTTCTAAACTCTTTTTACGCTTTAAACTAATTCAATTTTATACGGTAATTACCTAAATTAAGTCTGGAGATTATAATAATAATATAATTATAATTTATAATAAAATAATATTATTTATTATTTTAACTGGTTTTGGATTCAATAAATATTATTGTCAAGCCGATATCTACAAATGAGTTGAAAATTAAAATAAACATGAAAGTTATATTTTTAAATTTCTAAACGTAAGTTTAGATACTTTATATAGTTATGTTGTGTCTGCCTATCTGCCCATCCATCCATCATATCGATTCGTTGCCATAGTTACTAGAGAGATTATTTGAGCATCCATACAATTAATTAGCTATATAGTTACTAGAGAAACAGAAACTGGGATATCTAACACATTTGAAGAAACGGGGTTTCCCAATGTCCGTATGTCCTTAAAATTCGTCGCAACGATTTTTATTTTTATATTTACAATTGGTATTCCTTTTTTTTTTTTTTTGATATTATACTTGAGTATAATTAGTTAGTTAAAATAAATTGTTTTTACATTTTTAATGAATTATAAGGAAAAATTATAAGTACCATATATAGGTACACAGCGTGATTTTTTATTCATGCTCACCCCCACTTTTAACCGTATATAATGCGTAAATTTCTTTTTTAATTCTAAGTACATTTTTGTGAAATAATTAATTTTTATATTATTTTTATCTGTATGAATTTTTTAGTTTTTAGTTTTCTTAAATAGCAACAACTCGTATAACTTTATTATGAAAAAAAATATTCTTTTTCAAAATATTAAATTTTTTCTTAAAAAAAATATTTATTTCATAAAATGTAATATTATTAGTGCTTTAAATGTTACATGAAATAAATTTCAAATTTTTTTATTATTCGCCCTTAAAAGTGAGGTTAGCACTTTAAAAAAGATCACTCTATATGTACACATAGGTTCATAACATATACATTATACATATAATGTATCTGTGTTTTTAATTATTATTTTATTTATCAAGTAAATATGTATAATATTAATTAAATTATATATAACAAAATATACCTATAAATATAAATATAATTTTTTTTAAATTATTTTATCAGCTATTGAATTGAAGTACCTACACTTTATTAAGTCATTAATTCATTTTTTTTTTTCATTGTAAAAGCATTTTTTGATATTTTCAAGGTAAATAATAATAAGGTATTATTAAATTATTTATTCCTAAATAGTTAATGGATCGATCCTAAATAACTGGATTATATTAAATTTTGTATAAAATAATTCTATAAAATTATTTACAGATATTTTGAAATTAATTTTCTAGAATTTCGTCAGAAATTTTTAGAATTTGCATATCTTTGGTATCCCGCCAAACCGGTTTTTAACTTAGAGAGCCAATTTTATAAACTGCCCCACTAAAAAATTCAGACTTTCACAGTTGTTATGCAATAAACTGTTTTTAATCTTAAATATTATGTTAATATTTACTGTTTATTAATAATTTTAACTGTAACTATTAAAAAACGTTTTTTTTTTTTTTACACTTAATGATATCCCAATATTTCAGTGTGGTTAAAAAAAATTACATTTGAGGGATCGAGGGATGCCTAAATCAATAGTTAATTGATATTTATGATTTTTTTTGGCAACTTTTTAAACTATAGGTACATAAACAAATTAGAAAAGCCTACTCTGTGAGCGATCTGAATCCCCGGTTTCTAAACGTATTTCAAAAAAAATATATATAAAAATATAAAACAACGAATAATATCTATCTAGTAACCAAATCAAATATGTCCCACGGAACTATGTAATGAAAACATTATAAAATGAATTATATTTTTTCCCTGGTAACCAAATCAACAATCGCAACTATGTAGATACTAATAACTACGGACAAACGGACGGATGGACGGACAAACGAACGGATGGACGGACAAACGAACGGATGGACGGACAAACGGACGGATGGACGGACAAACAGATGGACAAATGGTTAGACACAATGGGGATATAATGTGTCTATACTTATGTCTAGAAACATAAAACGAGAACAAATGTCTAATAATATTTCCAAATGACTACCCGTATTTACGTATTTTGTCCTTAGCCACAATCATTAATATACTTTTCATGATCCCTAAATAACAATTGTTCATAAAACCATATTTCGGCATAAACTTTTTTACATTTCTTTTGACTAATTAATTATAAAAGTTAAAACTAATATTCTATAATATAAAAATCTCAAAATGTGTATTGTATATTATATTAAAATGTCATATTTCAATTCTATATTGTTACTATAAATATATTTGAATAACATTTTTATAATGAATACATAATATTTGTATTATATATTTATATGACTATTCACTCGCCCCCTTCCCCTAAAATAAGTACCTACTTCTAATTTAATTAATTAAATTTTAAAATATTAAATTATAATAATAATTCAAATATGAAAATTGTATTTATATATAATTACAATTATTGTGTAATTATAAATTTAGTAAATTATTTGTGTGATAAAATATAAAATCTCGTACATAATTTAAACGTGTCAGTGGTCAGAAATCACAGATACCTATTAACTAGATAGCCGTCTTTGTATTATAAACTATGCAATGAATTGCCTGAAACATGTGTGTATACTTACAGACAAGAGCGGATTGGCCCACCGGGATACCGGGAAATTAGCGAATGGGCCGGTGCAGTAAGGGCCACGGCCGTAAATATATATCTATATTATAGTCCAGGGGTCTCCAAACTACGGTCCGTGGATACGTTATAACTAGTCCCCCAATGGACGATAAAAAATCTATGTAATATCTCAATACAGCATTGTTAGTTTCAAAATTTTTTGAAATAAATAGAAACAGATTACCCAAATATACCATATTTTACAGAAATTCGATGGCTAAGCCATGTTATTTTATTAAAATGTTTTAAGGTAAGAAATTAAATTGAAATTTTTTTTAATTGAAAAGAATTGACATTGTCTTTACTATACCTAGGAGATTGTAAATAGGTTTGAAAATTAGCTTTTTTTTTATTATATTTCTGTAAAAATAAAAATAATTAGTATTTATATACTTTTGGCCCGCTAAGTGCGTTTAATTCGTCATATGGCTCTCAAATAAAAAAACTTTAGAGACCTCTAATTTTTTCAATGATCTACAATATAAAAACTAATTATTTAATTTTACTGAAAAGGAAATCTATATATTAGGATATGGTCAGTAGCGGATCGTATTAAGGAGCACAGGCGCACGTGCAACCCCTAAAATTTCAGTAAATTAGCGTGTTTTTATATATAAAATTATTATTTATTTATTGCTGTTTTAGTAATTGTCGTGCTCTTGAATATTATTATTTTACCTACATATTACCATTAATTATAAATTACTACCATAAGTAGTACTTATTGGTAATTTAATATAATGATATTACGCATCGCACCGCTGTATTGTTGGTTGCTGCTAGTAGCCGGTCGTTCGCGGCCATAGATTACACATAGATAGTATCCTTATTCTATGGTTTCGGCCACTGTCTCGACGGCCGACCCTACCGCAGAGTTATCCGTTGTAGGTATATATGATGTGCGGTTTATACACGCACAGTTTTATTTTTTTCCTTTTCCGGCGAAAAATACACCGTACAAATTATGTAGCATCGCGTACAGAACTAGTTTGAACCAACAACTATGTATATCTAACTAAATTCTATGGTCGTATGTCACAACGACGTTTGTCGTTTGTCGTTTGGTGCAGTTATTATCTACCCATTTTTAGATGTTGTCAGGATATCACTTATCTAGGTTATATAGGCATAAGGTAAATTGAATCATGTTTTATATGAATGTAGGTATGTTCTTAATAAAATAATAAAACGAATGACATCACGTTTGTTATTACAGTACCCATGGCTAAATATCTAGGTATGACAACAATATTTACGTTTTCGTCCAGTTGTGCCATGCATGGGATAAAAACAGAAATTGTGACGTTAACTGCCGAGGATTTTTATACGTAGACAAATGAGTGTATATCTATATATTATTTATATCATCGACAAAATACGTAGTATACATGCGCAGTTCGAATCGCTGATATAATACCTAGATATCTAGCCATGACAGTCCCTACCTATTATATTGACATTTTAGAGAAAATAATATAATATAATATTATTAATATATATATTTGTTATTAATCCGTAGTATTTTTTGATTTTGCACCACCAGATACTTCACCCACGAGCTGCTACTGGATATGGTATATATATTCAATAATATTATATTATATCACAAAATAAGTTAAATAAACTTATTCTATTTACCCATAGATATATAAAACAACTAGATAGCCTATATCACGTAATGTATGAAATTGAACCACGGCCGCATTTGCAAAGCTGACAATGTTTACATAATTATCATGATAACATATGATAATTAAACCACAGAATAAGATAATAATAATTTTATCCTGTTATCGATATTAACGTACCTATATTTTCATTTCGATATAAATTAAAAATGTACTTAGTTTATGTCGTTATTGTGAATATAAATAAATAAATGTACAATTTAAAATTTGTGTAACATTTAATTCAGTGCTTAAAGTACCGCGGATATAGTCTTATTTATTGTTGACATGTTTCCTGTATAATTCATACAATCTATAGAAAATATATGAAGTAAATATATAAATATTGTGAATAACACTGACAAATCACTTGTCTCTGTATTTATACAAAAAATATATTATATTTTATAAATAATAAATTTATAAAATAATATTTTATAAATATATATATTGTCTACATTGTTTATGAATATTGGTACTATAATAATAATTTTAATAATAATATAATAACAATTTATAAAATAAAATTTAATATTATAATAAAATGTATTACATTTTTTCATTAAATTAATTTAATGAAATAAATAACATTAAATTTAATATGTTTTACTATTAAAATTATTAAAATACAATGAACATAATTATCATATAATATATCATGTCATATATAAATTTAAATAGTCAAAAAAATTGCTATTGGTTTGAGAATAATATTTCTTTAGTAAGTTTGTGACGTTTGCTGTGTGGATTTAAAATATTAGTAGAAAATATTTTACCATAGAATTTTAGACGGATTGTAAGAAATTTGTTTTTAATTAAAGTAGTATTTTATGTGGTCTTTCTAATATAGAAATTATGACATTATGATAATATTGATGACTTGACGTAAAGTTATTTTATTTAAGATAATTCATTGAAATTCAAATAATGATTTATATCTTATGATATGAATATGGCGTGGTGATAAGCTGTAAAATGTAAATATTGCCAGTGTTGCGAATGGTGGCCTTGCTTCAGTGATGTCGCCTATCAAAAAAATAAATTTATTGCTTTTAATAATGATAACTTGTTTATAATATGCATATTACTAAGTTTCCAAGCCTTATGAGTTATGAATATAGTAAGTCATATTCACATCGGCTCAGAGTCTAACTGGTTCTATAAACTCCCAGATCCCAGGAGTCTTGCTCACATTAAAATAACATTAATAATAATTAAAATCTTAACAAATTCTAAACGATCGATTTGTTATTGATCTTTATGAGTACTAGTTTAAACATTTATGCATTAAGTATTTTTAGACAAAATGTAAGTTCAAATTTACATTTGTTTAAACATTCAATATTATATAGTGCTCCTATTATCGTTAAAATTCCTAATAATCCATATTCCCGATTTTACTATTTACTTTCAATTACAGACTCCAATATTTTAATAATTATATCTTTTTTTTTAAAAGAATTACAAATAATCAAAAATTTAATTTATCAAATTATATTTTAAATTTTCTTCGAAATCAAAAATTTGAATTGGTATAATCCACAAAGTAATTGCGATATTTAAATTACTGATGTTTCTCTGATTTTTTTAAACTATTGCTACTTTTTATATATATAAATTTTGCGCATTATGTTGGATTATAAGGTATATACATATTAATTTTTTTGTTTAAACGATCAACAGATATTTTTTTGCTAAAAAATCCACAATAATAATACTTATAATTTATTTATAAAAATAAATATATAAATATAAAAATACTAAACATAAGCAAAATTTACATATAAAAGAAAATGTGCTTAGAATATTTAAAAAAATATTATAGTTAACAAATAGTTACGTCCGCAGGTCATCATCACGCTTATTATTATTTAGGTACCGCTCTCTAACTTGTCTATATCAATTTTTAAGCCTAAATTTTGAATTAAAGCTCGGAAATTCCTATAAAAATATAATGCAATCATGAACGACCTAAATTATTAGCGATATTTAATTACAAATCGTTTTTGGGGGTATAAGCCATTTAACATCCAGTCCCGCTTATCATTAGTGTTTTATATATTATATGACATTTTTGTTTTCACCAATCCGCCCCTGCCTACGGAATACAGATATACTTATACAAATTTTATGCTTCAATGATAACATTAAGATATATAATTTATATACCTAGTAAAAAGTAGTTATAGGTTAAATCAAATTGTATGCTATTTTTTAAATAGAAATATAAAGATATCGATTATAGCTTTATTTTTTTAATTAAATTAACTTAAATACAATAATATAATGTATATAATCTTAATTTACAGTACAAAATACGTTAATACATTATACGTTAATATAATATATACTTATATTATTTTATATGATAAAAGTTTGGTTATAGGCAGTGGTGTACTGAGAACTAATGGGAGTGTACTAACGGAAAACAGAATATATAGTGGAATATATAGTAATATAATATAATATATAGTAGAATATAAATATTTGATATAAGGATAAAAGCTTTATAACACCTTACATTATGACTCAAATCACCAATCATAATAATATAGGCATTATTTGGGGGAGAGGAGAGAATTTTGAGTAGTCAATTCGCATTCACAGAAATCGTTCTCTCTCACTAAATATAAAATATGGAGATTTGTCACCCCTGGAAAAAACATGCTTGCCTTGAATCAGAACTACGATACGATCGTCAAAATTCTTTGTTCTCGTGATTCACATTTCTGAGACCTAACGCATGTGTATCTAGTTGACCGGGGATCTAGGTGAACGTCACTCAGCAATTTGTCCGAACAAAATCATATGTTTTGCGATTTATCAGAACAAACTTACACAAAAAAATACGGAATTTAAATTAAAGATAACGCGCAGTCACTGTAATCTCTTTTGTGATGGCCAGATGGTTAGTAGGGGATCGTTAATCGTAAAACCGTAAACCGTTCCTATGATCATGTACGGTACCTACCCATTTTCGTAACTAATAAAACGAATATACGATCATGTTCAGTACTCAAGTTATCATTCCATTTTGCTTCTGTTATGTTCTGTGCTTGATGAAAAATATCCTGATGCCGTGTCTGTAAAATCGAGTAATCCGTGATCGATTCAAATATTTAATCGAAAAATATTTTCCAGAAAGATTTGGTTGGTTAGTTATGTAAAAATAAATAAAAATACTAGAAACGCTCCGGCCCGAAAAATCCTCTCACTTAGGAAGCCTAATCGCATAACCACCACTCACCTACCATCGATATCGTTACCAGTCCATAATTTCGATTATATTATAATGAATATGTGAACCTAACTCACACGTGGGGTATAGTGATAATATGTTATCTGGACTATTATAATATAATAAAAATGTTATCTCACATATTAAGCTATAAATATTTATTAAACTAAAGAATAACCTACATTTAGATATGTAGGTATACTACAATAATTCAAATGATACCTATACCTAAGCAGTGGCGTATTTTCAACTTTTTCTTGAAGGGGGGGTCGAAAAAATATTGAAAACCAATAGAAGTAAAAATCGCTAATAATGTCCATGGATGGGAGAGATGTGGACGTCGAGGTTCATGTACTTGGTTTGGTAAATAATAGGTACTTATTTAATATATTTAATTTAAATTTTGAATTTTTCGGCATTTTTATCTTTAAATGCATTTAGTTTTTTTCACATAAATAAAATTTCATAATTTTAAATATATTATTTTAAATAATCATTTTCATGTTATATGACCAAATTAAACATGAAAAAATTATTTTTCTTATTATTTTATTAATGAACTGAATTTACATAAATGTTTATAAATTTATAAATAGTTACACAATATTTACTATTATTCATTAAGTAAGCTTTTAGAAAATATCTAGTAATTAAAATCCATATTTTTTGAAAAATCCATCAGCCATCAATATCTATCAGCTATCATAATATACCTACAAAGCTCAAGTTTCAAGTTATACACTACTGTAAAACTGTTATTATACTTGAATGTATTTTTTTTAGCTTTAAAATAATTATAACCTACTAAATAATAATAAAATATATTTGTAAATTTCAAATATGCCCATTAAGGTTATACATTTTCGTTTTATTGTTAATAACGGCAAAAACATAAAGTTTATTAATATAATGTATAATGAGTATAATAATAAATATATCATAGGTATAATATATTGTATTTATTTATTGCATTGTTATTTTAATTATAAAATCATTAGTAATACAAAAATACTTCATAGCATTGTACATTTGGTGAATATTGTGTATTAATTTTTAATCTATTTAGTATTTGTAAACATTATTTGGATAAAAATATAATAATTTAATATCTAAATTAATAAATATCAATATATAAATAATAGTATATCAAAATATATTGTGTACCATAATAATTAAATATGAATA
>JAIPRL010012579.1:0-11849 GCA_025469235.1 Pemphigus obesinymphae | reverse complement strand
CCCCCCCCCCCCCCCCCCCCCCCCCCCCCCCCCCCCCCCCCCCCCCCCCCCCCCCCCGCGCGCAAGGGGACGGAGCTCCTCTGCCGTTTTGAAATGTTTATACAGCTCTCTCTCACTAATTATGTTTTACGGTATAAAAATTATTATATGATTTTGGGGGGGGGGGACGCTAATTTTTTGAAAACATGATTTTTGTCTTTCTTCTATTTTTCCGATTCGACCACCGAATTTGGGAAACATGCAAAGAATCCCCTGAGCTTCACTCGGAATCCAAAATTATCGCGAAAAATAAAACATTTAATAATAAACAATGAAATGTTAAAAATACGGTAAGAGTACTGTAACTGTCGCTCGTATATAATACTGTTGTTGCACACCGCCAGTACATGGTGTAATTTTGGGGGGGAGGATCTCGGACGACGGGGCTGGGATCCGCCCTATGGACTTTTTTTTTTTTTTTTTTTAAATAAAAAATATATTTTATTTTTCTACTCAAGCTTTTATATACGGTTCGTGCAGAACACACTATATGCGATCGCCTCCACTCATTCCGTTTCCGTTCCCGCCGTTTTATTCTTCTATTGAAAAAAATTATTTATTCTTCTGTGAGCATATTTATACTGATATTATATTCTTTAACATGATATGCAGTATATTATCATGTTCATCGCTATCTTGAGTGACCTCTCGAAGTCTCGACATCTTTCTGTTTGGTCTCCTTACTATACGCGTTTGGTCGATCTAAACTTCTACAGGAATTACCAGCCTAATGGAGTTTTTTTCCATCATTAGTCCATAATCTGTACTACGTCGAATTGCTGTTTGTTGTACATCTCCGCTTATTATCTTGGCCGTATATCTGTCACTAAGCACTATCGTTTTTTCTTTTCAAATTCCAACTGTAATACACTTTCAATCGTCTCCTCTTATTGCACACCACATGGATCACACGCGTTACGGTTGTCCATATATTAGCTCCGAGATGTTTAGAGTGAAAAATTTTCCGAAAAATGCTTCGATCGGATCCCTCAAAGACCAATTTTAAATCTTACATTTCAAAGTGCCGAAATTTCGTTTAGCTATTAGTTCAATTTTAAACAAATATCGTGATCGTTACTTTTAAAATATTTTGAAAATATTTGATTTTTATTATTTTTTTAAATTTAATAAAAATTCCTATACATATAGGTAGGTACTCGTTGAAATGTGTAGGTACATATAATATATCCTCTTAAATATTATACGTCAATGTAGGTATTTTTAATATTTATTTATTTGATTTTTAACATTTGTATTATTTTTTATTTGTAATGTATTGTGTCATATTTTATAAAATTTAATTATTTTTATTTTTATTATCTTTGCAAAAGAAAACATTTTTATCATATTTGTGGTTAAAGATAGATCATAGCTCTATATGCTACTAACTTATAAATCTGTACAAATGGAAAGGAAAAAAGGAAAGTGTTAGTGTAGTGAAATACGTGCATTTGTAGTACTTTTCGAAAAATATTCGGGACCCAACTAATATATTACCAACAAAAATCCGAGACCTAACTATAATTATAGACATTTTAATTTTGAGACCCAACTCGGATGCAGACATAAATGAATAAAATAATATGCTTGTAAATTATACATTTGAGTTTTGACATAGGTATAAAATTATTTACTTACTCTTATTTTTATCACACATTTTACTTCTGTTCAAATTAATAAATATTGATTTATTTTTAAAGAATTTTTTTTTCTTCTTTTAACTGTAATAATACTTTACCATTCTATGTTTATAGCGGAGCGAGGAATCTTTTGTAAAAACAAATTAGTTTAGGTGTATGGTATTTATATACTCGTATTTTTTCTCTGTGATCAAATTTTCGTCTGGAAGTAGACTTCGGGTGGGAAATAGAAGGTTATATTTCGAAGAGAATATTATTAGATTTTCTCAGTATAGTTTCCTTTATCGCAAAGAAATACTATATCTTGTGTAACGGAAATAGTTTAGAAATATAAGGGAAACAACAAAATAACAAACAAAATTATCATATGTTATATTTTATAAAAATGTCATTATTAGGTATTTGTACCCAAGTTCCGTTCAAAATCGTTTTATTAATTGCAATAAGTCGTCATTGATGCTTTAACGCTTTCAAATTAAATTTATCCACTATCAGCGTTCTACCCGATGAACAAAAGAGCTCATTTATTTCATTACATTTTTATTTTGGAAAATAACAACATCTAAACAATCTAAAAACATTAAGCAGTGAATATGTACAGTTCAGTATCGATCAATTTTGTATAATATGTTACGCGTTATTTTTGTAATAATCATAAATGTGATTCGTACTTTAATATTAATATCGATAAATGTAAGTGAGTATTCATATCAAATAAACGGGTCTTCCTTAGTGTCGCAGTCGCTACCGCTACTATCTACCAAAGATTTAGGTATTATTCTAACACCTATCCTCGACTTGCGCGTATCGGTTAAATTTACGCTGATGCTGATATGCGCCTTTAAAAACGTTACATTGCTCTTTTGTACGCTCGATTTTTGAATACTCTTCCGTGTTTTGGCACCCACGCACTCCATCTATATAGGTGTTTTGAGATTGAAAACGGCGTTTTCTTTCCTTTGTGGCCCATGTTCTTAATATTGAGCATCCCCAACACGACTACTCTTGACGTTCTTAACTGTACCTCTCACTTGACACACCGGCGGATACAATAGGGTGGCGGCGGCAAACCTTGAATTTTTGACCAAACTAGTCGATGGTTGTTCTATTGATTCCCGGCCAAAGCTTCTGTCCCAAGTGAACTTTAGAAATTACCCCCCCCACCCTTGTTTTGTGTACCCCCTATTTACGAATACGCTACGAATTATGGACGGAATCACCCCATACATCGTATGATAAGTTTGGCTCGAAAACGAAAACTCCTCCGTTTTCAATTTTCAGTTTACAAGTATTTTTAATTGTTACTCGTATATATAATACCTTAATAATAGTTCATTTTTAAATATATTTCATTCGAGTTGTTAATTTTAGGTATCTCATTAATCTCCGTATTAAATTGCCCGTTTGGGCGTGAATAAATAAATAAATTAAATGTGCGACATATACCTATACTTGCATATACCATATGCAATTATTGTGATTACGAAATTATGGTATATATTTTTGTGTAGGAACCTACAACACGTTCACTATATCTATTGAATCCGATGCCTATAAGTTTAAAATATATTTACAATAAATTAAACACGGATTTGGTTGATCGAGTGGCGTATCTGGCTTTCCAAACTGCAGAGCTTAAGAATGAAACCTTTAATATATGTGTATAGGTATGTAGTATATTGTGTATTATAGTGTATATTAATATGATTTATAAAATATCCATCTGCTCGGAGATAAATCGAAGGATACAGGCATATAATATGCGGACGTACTCGAATACACTTGAAAATATTATGTAATTATAGTACCGTTGAGCACCGTTAATAATACCGTATCGGCATCCGAATGAAAATTATACTTTCAGCGGGTGGGTGAAAAAACGAGATTGGATAATAATAATTTATAGTAGCAAGTATTATACCCAATATCATGGTCGGAATATACTAGGTTGTTGCAGTTGTACCGCCACTCTATAGTAATTATCACTCGAAGAAATTAAAATGGCAGCGTATAGGGTCGGTCGGTTGATAAAAATGATATATGTAATATACAGTATAAATTACCAATAATAATTGTAAAATAACTTTATCAATTATATATTTAACGAATAAATCGAATATTTTGTTTATACACAATCGATAGCCATTCTGTGGTAACGATAAGAAACTTTACACTTACGCCACCATTTTATTTTTGTGATAACAACAGAGGCTAGTTGCAATAACCTAGTATATTTCAACCATGCCTAATATATATTATGATATTTTGTAATGATATTATTGTACGGCTAATAGTTTTGTATGGTAGCGCGTGTTTTTCGGCCGTCGAATTTCGGCTTGTCAACAACAAATACTTCCTGTAAACAGGACCGTCCCGAGGGTGGGCACGGGGATGTCTCACCCCTCCCCTCATCCCGGTGAGCGGTCGGCAAAATTAAGCACAGTTGGAAGATTTGAGTTCGGTCGGCAAATAGTAAGAAAAAGTCAATGTTCCTTTCTTTTATTTATTCATTTATTTTTTCGTTTATTCACTCACGTTTATGAAGTATTTTGGAATTTTTAGTCTTCTCAAACTATAAATTATTAGGATTGTAGTCGGCGAAATGGGGAAAAAGTTGATTACATTTTTTTTTTTTTTTTTTAATTTGCTTATTTTATGTTTTGAAGAGAAGTCTTATGTATATTTTTTTACGTTTCCTCCCCCCCCCCACACACACACACGCACAAAAAAATCCTTCTAGTCGGTTTCGTTCGGGACATATGACGAAATAACATGCGGTATGCCGTAGCGACCGAGTTCTGCGCATGGCGCCTACGTCACTCGGTCCACTTACCGTAACCGTTATTATTGTTATCTACTATTTATCTCGTTTAAATATGTTCAACTCTGTAAACATTAACATTATTTATATATTACCGTACTGAAAAGACTGCGGATACAAGACCGACTGACGTTAGAATATTTCTCCGGCGCAACTGCGATGAATCATATATATTTCATTCCACCGACGACTCGAATTCGTTCATGTTGCTGGCCGTACCGTGTTATTCCGTCACGGTGTCGGGATTTCGTGCGCGCAAATCGAAAAGACGAAACGGCCAAAATCATGGAAATATTAATACGAACGGCCCGGTCGGTTTTTAATGTATTTTAATTTCAACGGACCCAGTACAGGTACCTATCCAAAGGACGCGGTTTGTTTTACCGGAAAAAGGAGCGGGTGGAAATGCACGTCTCCCCGCGGAGGGCCCGGGCGAGCCTCGAGTAATGCAATAATGACGTCTCGGGCTGAACAAATACGCGGTTATATACGTATACACATTAGGTTATGTACGAATGCGACCGAATCGGCTCGTTTCAATCAGAACGGGGGAAATGCTTATACCGAATCACCGGCGAAACGGATTTTCGGTAAATACGACCGGCGCACGTGCGCTCCGCGAGTTTTGCATATACGATTTGTGCCACCCAACCCCCGTCGACAATCTCCCTTAAATAACTCTCTACAATAACAATACTGAATTATAACAGATTTAATAAGGAAAAAATCAAAATATTTTAACACTTATACAACTTTCATTTTACCAGAGTCGATATGGCACTGTTATTTTTCATTATAGGTACCTATCTTTTTTTATCATCATTATTCATTAAATTATAAAAACAATTAGTGTTACTTGTCTATTTAAATATTTTGATTTATATTAAACATTAATCTTAATTTAATACATTATTGTAATATTATTATTTGTAATTATTAATTTCCATATGAGTCTTAGGCGTATGTAAATTGTATTACTTATTAGATGTATTTTACATTTTATTATTGTATTATATTTTTTAGTTTTTTATCTACAAAAATTAGATACTTATTTTTTAGATATTTATGACTAATAATATTAAGTATTTGATTTGTTTCAGATGATAATTTTGATGTGGAAATTCCAATAACTAATGATGATATTTTATGGAATAATGAGTATACAAATAGCTCGTTTCAATCAGAACGGGGGAAATGCTTATACCGAAACACCGGCGAAACGGATTTTCGGTAAATACGACCGGCGCACGTGCGCTCCGCGAGTTTTGCATATACGATTTGTGCCACCCAACCCCCGTCGACAATCTCCCTTAAATAATTCTCTAAGATAACAATACTGAATTATAACAGATTTAATAAGAAAAAATCAAAATATTTTAACACTTATACAACTTTCATTTTACCAGAGTCGATATGGCACTGTTATTTTTCATTACCTATCTTTTTTTATCATCATTATTCATTAAATTATAAAAACAATTAGTGTTACTTGTCTATTCAAATATTTTGATTTAAATTAAACATTAATCTTAATTTAATAGATTATTGTAATATTATTATTTTTAATTATTAATTTCCATATGAGTCTTAGGCGTATGTAAATTGTATTACTTATTAGATTTATTTTACATTTTATTATTGTATTATATTTTTTAGTTATTTATACAAAAAAATTAGATATTTGTGACTAATAATATTAAGTATTTGATTTGTTTCAGATGATAATTTTGATGTGGAAATTCCAATTATTAATGATAATATTTTATTGAATAATATGAGTATACAAATAGCTCGTTTCAATCAGAACGGGGGAAATGCTTATACCGAATCACCGGCGAAACGGATTTTCGGTATATACGACCGGCGCACGTGTGAGAATCTCCCGTTTTCTCTTTCCCGACGTTCGTGTCCGGGGACTTGGGCCGCCAACGGTTTGACGGATTTCGTTTTTTTCTTCCGAATTTTCCCGATAAATGTTTCGGTCGTTTGCTGGTAATTGCGCCAACTCATATATGTAGTTTAATTTATAATATACATTTTCGAAATCGTATATACGCCATCACCGACTCCAAAAAAGCATCCAAAAATATACAATATTATGTATTAAACGGTTCGTTGAACATTGTTGGAAAGGTCTGGCCATTTTTGCGATCTTAGTTCATTTTATATGCATATTTATTCAGACTATACGTTGTTAGCGTCCTACCGTACATTTACGAGTACACACTATGGCAATTTATATAAACGTTTACGACATATTGATTTATTAATCGTCTATAAGATAGCGGATTTTCACTACTAAATGCACTAAAAGAGCACTTTTTACTTATTGTATAATCGTTATTTTTTACGCGTTATTATACTTTTTTACGCTATTATTATTTGAACGGTACAATATATTGTAATTGATGATGTATTGAGCTCAGACCAGTTTAAAGAATACAAAAATATATATTGTTGATATTATATTTTTTTTACTTTTAATATAATATAAACCGGATTCCAACAATGTTCAACAAGCTGAAATACATATTGTCAGGTACTGTTCGAAATGAGAAGTGATTGAAGTTGGACATTGGTGACACACGATTTATCAGAATGAATGGCCGACTGCAGTATAAAATTAGCGGTGTACTTTCAAAATGCAAAATATAAAATAAACTATATATTCCATAACGTATAATGAGCTTTTTCGAACAGTGTTCAACAAATCTAAATACACGTACTGTTGTATACTTATTGAAATGTTTTAGAAATAATATTGTCCGTTACGGTGGTAAGATGACGCTTCGTTAAAAATGCCCATCATTAAAACTTTTTACAACTGCAATGTGCCAAAAACCTATAAATATATTATTTGAGTACATTTTTAACAAGTGTTAAAAATAGTTATGAAGTTAGAATCGTTTTTAAAAATTGCTTATGGTTCGCATTAATAAATACATCCAACTATAAAAGCTAGAAAAACACTTCGCACGTCGGGTAGAATAAAAGGGGAAGATTCAGTCCACCGACGTTTCGGTTCTCGGATATAGGATAATGTTTTTTCATTATTTTAGATTTAAAAGTAATGATAAATCATGGCATTCGATAAATACGGTTCTGAACGGTGTATTTATTTTTGGTGAGCGGGGGAGGGGAGAGAGAATTTAATAAATTACCTCTCTAAAAACAAACTATAAAATTAATTTGTAAGGAAAAAAGCTCTGTTTGAAATGTATGTTAAAAATAATATCAGACTTTATCCGGAATTTTAATTAATTAATTTTTTTAAACCCATTATGACAAATTGTTATTTAATATTTTATTTTTTTAATATTTAAAATTATATTTAAGTATATTATTTTCTTATTATTATTATTGGCTAAAAGTGAATGCCCACTTGACCCCTTCCCTCTCTAATAAATATATAGTTATATAAGTATTTTGTTATTTTCCTAATTCCTAGTATTTGTACAAAACTGCATTCTGCATACACATATATACACCGTATTACAAAAGGTCGTTTTTCTTCAAGTTAAATAAATAAATTTCTGGAAAAATCAAAAAATTACCTTCAAAAAAGAAGGCCTGCAACTTGAACAAATTTACTAACGTTAACATACAAACTCCAAACTCCTATTCGACTCCTTCTGGTGGAACACTCGCTCACAGCAAAAATAATAATTCAAATCATTGTAAAATCAACAATAGTTTGTTAAAAAATATAATACTCTATTAATTGTCAAAAAATCGAATATGTCGGAAATGTCGGAAAAATAAATCCGTTACAATATGTTGGCCACCGAGTTTGAGACCGTTCGGTTTCCCCCAGGACTGAAATATACCCATATACGTATAATGAGCAGAACGTATAAATACAACCGAGATTATTTTTATTAGCTATACCGCACATACCTACCAAAAACGAAATGATAAATACTTAATTTGGAGAGTAGATAAAAAAAAAACCCCCCGTCTGTTTCAGACTCGCGTATTTATATATATATATCATACGAACGCGATCGAATTTAGGTTAAAAAAAATATATATAAAAAAACCACGCATTTACAATGTTATATACCGTTTGTCAAATCCACGTGCGCCGTTTGATAAGTGCGTTTTCCGCGATTATGCAATTGAACAATTTCATTATTGTTTTTATGACTACGGTATTCGTAACGAATTTTAAACCCGTCCGATTTATATTATGTAAATTTGTACGTTATTATTTAGATTTTCTATTGTATTTTTTTTACGTTCGCGATTATACTATCCGAAAGTCAAGAGAATTCGACAATAAAACCGTTCCGACGATATTTTGATTAAGTATTCGACAACGTTATAAATGTTATAATAATAACGGCTAACTTTTAAATATTGTGTTATTGCAACGCAGTATAATATAAGTATATATATATAACCGAGTAACAACAGAAATAATGTCGTTAAACAGTGATAAAATGCAGCTGCACGAAAACTCGATTATGATTATTATTTAAAAAAATATTATTTACGCTATAAATAGCTGTTATATTGTGTCGCGAGTAAAATACGTGCGATTTGATGAGAGGTACCTATAGCACGACTGTTTATAAATTCAATTTAGTTCGTTTAATAACATAATATATTGTACTATTATAAAATAAATAAATAAATCGCTCGTACCGAATTCCGTTCGTATCTATTGGAACGCGTAAGGTGCGCTTTGTTGCTGCTATCCGCGACATTATCTTGTTGATGTGATAACGATACCTACCTACTACTACCGTAACGAGGATACAAAAAGACACCTTTTAGGGCTAGAAGATGTAATGTCTGTACAGAAATTCACCGTATTCCGTCGAAAATACGATGGCGACCAACTCCGGACACGGAGACGACAGTACCTATCCGAAATTCGCGGAGAGTTCCTAAACTCAGAAATCAAAAAAAAAAAAAAAAAAAAAAAAAAAAAAAAAGCAAGAAAAAAGCGCAGAAATCAATTTTCGTTTAATCTCACCGCAACATCATCTATCGGCTACTGGCCACCCAAAATATCACGTGCTGGCCGCACTGATCGGTAGGTTATACACTGTGATGTTATTTTGTAGTGATTACGGCGTGTTCGATCATCGACCGTACAGAACTGATAACCGATAAGCCATAATGTGTGTTATTTAATGCGCTCTGTATACTATGTCAAACTATGGATATCCGCTCAACGATATAACGGCGAGCGACCCGAATATTCGTCAGTCGTCACTCCTATTTTCTCCGTGAATTTAGTATAGTACCTATACTCTTATTGCGATCAATCGAAACTGTCCAATTTTGGATCCCGCAACCATAGACGGTGGGAAAATCCAAATGACAATGAACGGGGGAAATGTTAAAGACGGTCATTAGGCAGACGAAAATTCTCGCGGAAAAATTTTCAACGTTATCGGTAACTTTATGACATACATAATAAACGGTTGCCAGTATTTCAGTGTACAATTAAAATCGTCATCTCAATCCAGTTGAGTAAACGTCCAAGTAAACGTCCAGTAAACGTTCAAAGTCAAGCGTACCACACGAATTCGCGAATTTCGTTATAGACGCAGTAGCAGGGCAACGTACGTGTGTATGTGAAATTTGGTTTTAAACTAGGAAAAAATGTCAGTGAAACACTGGAACTTTGACAGCAAGCATTTGGATATAAACCGAACCTCGGAAAACGTGGTTTAGTGATTTAAACGTTTTATACAAGGACTAGGTTTATCCATTCAAAGCAGTGGACGACCCGGTAGACCCTCGACCGCTATGACTCCGGTTAAAATTGAGTTTTCGGTCCGTGAAATTGTTTCAAAAGTCAAAAAATCGTCGAGTAACTTTTTTTCATTAACTGCCCTCCAGCACTAAATAGTCGCTCTACAGGTGCTGACGATGGTAGAGCCGTATTGTATTCAATATAATATTTTTTAAGGGTTTCTGGTAAATCCAATGGCGATTTATTGGATTTATTATTTAAATATTGCTCTACTAATAGTCCAATATCATCACCCAAATCATTGACGTTAACAGTTGAAGAAACATCATTAAATGTAAAAAAATCATTCTCTTGTTTTTCTTGAGTGTACGAAAATATCTGATAATATGTCCCTAACATATAATTTTGAAGTATGAACAATATATTACCTAGTTAATTTATAAATAAAAATAAAAGATGTACTATTTTTTTTAAATTAACTTAACTTAACGTTGTATGAAATAAACTTAACTAGATAATAACTTGTTAACAGATATCTCAACTAGATAATTAGAAAAGTTTACAGTACACCAAATTAACTAGTTCAGTTAATAAGTTAACACTAAGTTAACTTTAACTTTTTAACTAGTTAATGCCCAACCTCGTTAATTTTATACGGCAATAATGGACCAGTCAGTTAGGAGCGATATCGATTTCATCGTTCCTCTACTGTGACTTGCCTTATAAATATGTAACCATACGAGTACGTACTTCAATCGACGAGTGATGATTACGTCGCATAAAACGTATAATGTTTTAACGGAATAATTATTCGTACGGATGCCATCGTTTTAAATCAATAATCAAAAAAAAGCACTCTGAAGGGTGTTGATGGGATCCATTATTGTTTCGTAAAATCCGTAAAAGATTGCGTGTCTCCTCACGTGTAATCACTGTGATGACATCGTAAAATATTCAACGAGACTTAATCATCAATAATTTCCGTTGGCCTGATTTGTGTCAACAAATAATAACATAACGTTATCACAAACAGAAATTAAATATTTTATTGCCAAACATGATAATAATGCATCCTTATCACATCTCATTTACGCGCGGACTCGGCTATAACTGTAAGACGTATAGCCACTGTTTGTATAGGCGTGTGATGAAATTTAAAATTAAAAAAAAAAAAAAAAAGGAATAATTTACCCTTACGTTAATTTCACCAATTCTACCAAAAATTAATTCACGTTGAATTTCGGCACATAATTTAGTATGATCAGATACGAATTTCGCAGACTTGGTTGAAAATGTATAAACTGAATTTCGTCACGTGATCTTTATGCATTTAATTGCCTGTAGCATTGATTATAAATACTACCTATAGATCGTTCACGGCCCCGCTTTTCTGTGGCGTATTATCGGTACAGGATCGTTAGGTCGCGCTGTGTTCAGTGTTGCTTAGTTATGAACATTATCGTTGTAAACGCTATAGTAGTCCGATGGTCGGGCGGTAGCGGTATACACTATACACGAGCGGATCAAAACCACCCCGATCCGTGCACATTTTTATCAATTAAATATTGTTATCAGTTATCACTATTATCAACAATCACTATATTATCACAACAAATATATTTTTTTATAAATCAATTTT
>JAIPRL010012578.1:0-11849 GCA_025469235.1 Pemphigus obesinymphae | reverse complement strand
TATTTTGAAGAGAAGTTTTATATTTTTTTTTTCACAATTTCACCCCCCCCCCCCCCAAAAAAAATATTTCCTCGGGATGGTTCTAATACTATACATACATAATAATATATATGTTATTCATTACTTAGTGTTTTTAATAAAAAAATCTATATAAATATTTAAAATTTTAGGATGATTTTAAGTACATTAATTTAGGGCAATAGTAACTAAGTACTAAGTACTACTAGTAACTAACCTACATCACAAAAATATAATATGAATTATTAAAATAAAAGTATCAATTTGAATATTGTGTTATATAATAACTGTTGTTATGATACATCAATCAATCAATGATATATATAATGAATCATATGATATATAGTAACTCACTGTTATTCAACCGCGCGCGCATAAGTAGGATTCCTCGGCTCGGCTGCCGCGAACGTCTCGTCTCCCTACAATCTCTTATCACGTGTTCCTTATCTCTTATTAGTTGATAATAAGTTCACCCTGTAATCTCTTATTCCATGTTGTTTATCTCTTATCAGTTGAAAACAGGTTCCCCCGGTAATCTCTTATCTTATAAGTTGATAAGCTATCATTGCAGGAAAAAACTTTTTGGATCCATATTGGATCTTTGCAGGAAAAAAACTTTTTGAACCCATTGTTTACAATTATAACATTTCCCACCACCTACATTCTCCAATATATTATATATATATATATATATATATACATTTATACCTTATATTATTTTTATTTTTCATATAATATAAAATCTAAACATATTGGTAATTAACCTAATAGATTTGTACAGTCATAGAAAATAATCCATATTAATTAAACATATTCCCACACATTAAGGTTTTTATATTAATTTCCCATACATCTCACATTAGTTTAGTATTGTCAATATGGTGATTAACCTAATAGACTTGTATATTTAAAGGGAAAGTATACATTTTAGTAATATTAATGTCTTTATATTTATTTTTAATATAATAATCCATATTAATTATACATATTGCCACACATTAAGGTTTTTATATTATTTGCACATTAGTTGAATATATTAATATTTGTCATTACCATTTTATATACATCGATCGTAATTCGCATTCAGAATTTCTGAGAATTAGTGAAACTCAGTAATTAACAGTGGCCATTTATTTGACTAAAATTTGGGGGAAGAGACAAAATATTTTCGCCGACGACCGTTTGGGCTGAGCGTTCGCTCGTCAAAAGCGTCTAGTACCTTCAACCTCACTGTCTTTCTGACTTTGCGTTCATTTACAATTGTTTTTCTTTGCAATCAGTTTTATTTTTCGTGTGTGATCCGTTCGTTTTCAACTCACGTTGTAAGTATTTAATTGTGTTTTAAATTCATATCGAAAATGTTTGCTTGTGAAGTTTGTAATAAAGTTTATACGGCGAAACGAAACTTGTTGACTCATGTTAAATTGGTTCATGACGGTGTAAAATTTACGTGTGATGTTTGTTCAAAATTATTTACTCGCAAACATGACATGATCAGACATCAAGAAATAACACATCGTATTATTGTTGGTCAACCACCTACAATTGCACATGCATCGCTTGCAATCGCACCTACACCACCCGCAATCGCGCCTGCACCACCTCCAATCGTTTCTACATCGGGATCATGGGATGAAACCCTAAGAGATGACGCTTTTCTGGAAGCGCTTGATAATTTTGAGAATCAAGGTAAGAAAATACATTATTCAATGCATTAGTAAAAATATTATATGGGTACTTGTTAAATTTTATTTTATATGCATGTGATATTTCTCGTTAAGACTATATATTTTTCGTGTTCAAAACGTTTAATAATTTCATGTACATATTATTTATGTGTAGGTAGTAGTTAAATATTTTCTAAGTACATACTTGAAGTATTTTGTTTTTATTTTATAGTATTATATTTTTCATTAGGAATATTTCTTTTTTCTGTTAATACAATCATTTTTTTTCAACTAGAAAGATACCTATTTTTCTAAAATTATTCAGGAATTATTTTAATTTTCATTATAATATTTATTTTAAATAAATCATGTTCATTTAATATACCTATTACGCAGGCATTATATTTTCCAAACATATAATAATTATATATATATATTTATTTTTTTTTCTAACCAAGTACCTATTTTAAATATTTTATTTTATTTTATGCTTTAATATATTTGAAAATCAAATCCCCGAAGGGGCCGGGAAACCTATCGCCTTTTTCTTTAAATTGTGGATAACTTGGAAAATTTTTAAATATTATAAAAACGTATATTATATCCGTATTATTTACGGGTAGGTACTTTATATAACGTCTATGTTATTGTACATATAAGCATTAAATTTAAGTTAGATGTTATATAGCCAGGCTATTATTTTGCATTTTTCTTATATAGGACCCTCTACATCTCGTAAACGTTTCAATGAAAATTCAAAAACAGCCATCAAATCGAAAAAGGTTCGTATGAATATGACTCATACATTGGGTTTTGTTGAAGTTGGTTCTTCCCATAAATGTAAGGTCGTGTGGTACTACATCAAAAATGTCAATCATGTCTCGAATTATCCATCTTTTCTCGACTCCATAAAGACCAGTTTACTTGATTTATTGAAATCTATGGACTTACCAGTAAAATTTAATTTAAAATTAGAATCTACATATGCCAGGCCTGATATAGCAAACTCATTGAAAATAAAGCTTTTAAGACCTCAGCTAAGCCAATCTTTGAGGATACGGATATTAGTAAAGCAATCGAAGAAATATGTATAACTCTTCTTTCCGAAGAAGAATCATATATGGGTAGAGATAGTGGTTTTATTCTACAATGTATTGATGGGTTGATGCTAAGCGTATATAGTTACGCACCTATAGGCGGTTCGTCATATTTAGAAACACCTATATTCATCGCTCGCAAAAATGCTATAATAAACCCACAAAATTCGGACGAGTTATGTTTCAAGTGGGCGATCCTGGTCAAACACGTAAAAGGACAAAACAAACATCGTGTTGGAGGAAATTATACTATGCGCGAAGAAAAATATGATTTTACTTTCATCATTTGTATAAACTTTCCTACGCCTTAACATGAAATTAAAATATTCGAGAAGAAAAATCCAAACGTGTCGGTCAACGTATACGGATTACAGAAAGATTTCCAACCACCTCGCAAATATTCAACATATAAAGTCTATCCTCTCAAAGTCGTTGAAGAAGAAAAAGAAAAACATTTTGATTTACTTTTATTAAATAATGATGAAAAAACCCATTACACCTACATCGCTAATTTGATTAGAGACATGGTGAAGTTTGAAGAATGGAGGAAAACAGAATGATTACCCTTCGCAATATATGCAGATTTCGAAGCATTACTTCTCAAAATGTGCAAGAGACTGGCAATTTCTACCGAGGCGCTTCATTCACATCATTCCATGAGTTATGAATTTTTTATCAAAACGTCTAACGATGTACCTATAGAGCTGTTGGAACAATTTGAAATCCCTCAGACTCCTGTCATTTTCCGCGGTTCAGAGGGTACGGACGAAGTAGCAAAAGCGTTTGTGTTAGCAGTAGTAGATTTAGCGGAGAAAATCAGGCTACTATTACAGACAAATACACCTATAATTATGACGGGAGAACAAGAAAGAATACACGAGGAGAAGAACAACTGTGATTTATGTAGAACGCTTTTTTCAACGCATAATGCTAAGGTTGCAGATCACAACCATTTAACTGGCTTATTTAGACATACATTAGACTCCAAATGCAATTTTAAATTGAGAACACCAAATTTTGTGCCCTGCTTTATCCATAATTTGTCTAGTTACGATGCTCATTTTATTGTACATGAATTTGGTTATGATACGGACTCGATTGCAGTCATACCTAACAGCGAAGAGAAATTTATTTCTTTTTCGAAATTCATCGAGAACTTATTTTCTGTAATGTTTATCGATACATGTCGTTTCATGGCCTCAAGTTTCTCCACTCTAGCCTCTAATCTAGTAACTCCGGGTTTCGAGAAGTTTAGAGAAATATCCAAGGTGTTTGCACCCGAAGATATGTCTCTCGTTACTCGGAAGGGCGTATACCTGTATGAATATACAAATAGTTGGGGCAAGCTAAAGGAGACAAGTTTACCAAGGAAAGAAGACTTTTACAGTACGTTGGAGGAGAAGAATATTACAGATGGAGATTACAAACACGCAATGGAAGTCTGGGAGCATTTCGATTGTAGGACGCTTGGTGAATATTCGGACCTGCAACTGAAGGTGGATGTCATGCTTTTAGCCGATGTCTATGAAAACTTTAGAGACATTTGTTTGGCCACATAAAATTTGGATTCTGCATTCTATTATACTGCCCCCGGATTCTCCTTCGACTGTATGTTGAAACTTACAGAGATAAAATTGGAACTCTTAACAGATTATAAAATATGCTGCTGATGTTTGAGAAAGTTAAAAGAATTTTTATTTATTTATAAAACGGAATATACCTAATTATTTCGGTTTTTTAGGTATACGAAGTGGACTAACACAGGCGAGCATGCGGTATGCCAAGGCCCGACTATGACAACACAAAACCCAAATCATGGCTAATTTATCAGGACTGTAAGTTTTTTATTTATTTATTTTTGCTTATAGTTTTATAATATATTTATATAATTTCTAGGCAACAATTTGTACGGATGGATAATGTCACAGTATATGCCCTACGGTGATTTTAGATGGGTGGAGCAAACACTAGACGGGTTACACTTATTAACGGAGACTTCGCCCATAGGTCGCGTATACGAAGTTGATACCTCATATTCGAGAAATCTACATGATTTACATAGTAATCTGCCGTTTTTGCCGAATAACAGCGTACCGGTCGGATCAAAAGTCCGTAAGTTAATGGTAACATTCCAAAAGAAGGAGCGGTATATAGTGCATTACAGAAATCTAAAGCAGGCGATCGCGAACGGGTTGATTATAGAAAAAGTGAATATTTTTATTTTATATATTTATTTATTTATTATTAATATTATTTTTATTTTAGGTTCATAGAGTTATGCAATTCAGACAGTCGGCTTGGTTATCTCAATACATTAACCTGAATACTGAAATGAGAAAAAAGGTTGCGAATGAATTTGAAAAAGATTTTTATAAACTGATGAACAATGAAGTATTTGGTATGTATTCATTTTCAACATATTATAAATTTACTATTTTTATTAATGCATTATTGATTATTCGCAGGGAAAACAATGGAATCTGTGAGAAAACGCATAGACATGCAGCTTGTATCATCCGATACAAGGCTGCAAAAACTTGTAAACAGGCCCACATTCAAAACATGCGACTTCGTATACTGAGAATTTGTCTGCTGTATCATTGACAAAAAATGTGGTAAATTTCAACAAGCCTCTGTATATAGGATTCGCTGTCCTGGAAGTATACAAACCCTTATGTACGACTACCACTATAGCGGGATGAAACGTCATTACAATGAAAAAAACACTCTAATGTATACAGATACAGGTAAATTATTTATTTTTGTTATTGTTAATATCATTATAAATAATATTAATATTATGTTTCAGATTCACTGGTATATCATATTGAGACCGATGATTTTTACACCGACTTGTTAACCAACCCCATACTGCTTGACCGTATGGATACCGCCAATGTACCTTTAGATCACCCATGCTACATTGAGGATAGAAAAAAGATACCGGGTCTGTTCTCGGATGAGACAGATGGTAATACAATGTATGAGCTTATTGCATTACGTGAAAAATCTTATTCGTACTATATCGAGGGTGTGGAGAAAATTAAAGCGAAGAGGATCCGACGTCATGTAGTTAAAAACCATATGACTTTGGAAAATCATAAGAGGTGTCTGTTTGGAAATGGGGAATTAGAGCGGTATACAGAGAATATATCCATTCGGTTATTCAAGCACAAACTGAAGAAAATTAAAACGAATAAGCTAACATACAACAATCATGATGACAAGCGGTATGTGCTAGAGGACCGGGTGCATACGTTAGCACATGGAGACAATAATATTGAGTAAGTTAAAATTGAAAATAATATTTTAAAACTTTTTACTAATTTTTATATAAAATACTAATAATAATTTACTAATATTGAAAGAACTGATGGATGGATATGAAACCGACGAATTAGATTGGGGACTGTAAATTTGTGTTGTAAATAAACTGTATATATTAAACTATAAATATTGTTATTATCACTTATAAAAATATATTGTATATAATAGTAAATATTGTGCTATAGGTTAAGTTATTCTCTAGGTTTTATTATTTTCTTCTATTTATATATATATATATTAAAAATTTAAAATGCATGATTCAGATGACGTCAGAGTGCAGGTGCAGGCTGCGGCTGCGGCTGCGGGTGGCGGTTCTCGAAAGCCCCAAAACATACTACTGGTATATCATGACAGAAAGGAAAAAGTTATCGTTATATATAATAGTATTACGTAGGTAATGTAAAATTCAGGTAGAATCTAAAGTACCATTTTTACCATTTTTCACTCATTATTATTAGTAGGATGAATCGGATGTGTCTGGACTTTCTAAGTCCACATATACAAGCTAAAATTCTGGCGTATCTCCTATACCCTGATTTGTATTCCTTTTTTTTATCACCATAGATGTACTTACTACATAACCTATCATATATCCTTATCATGTATTTTAATCATATTCAAGGTATCGCATTTCCTTATCACATGCTGCTACATTTTCAATTATCAAAAATATCATAGCTTCATATAGTACATCATACTACGAACCCACTTGACGCCACAAATACAACGATCCTCGCTAAGCCGTTCCAACATTAATGACATTTCAAATAGGAAGAACATTTTATGAAAACCCTCACACGTCGGAATTTTCAATTTTTTTTTCATCTTATTTCTTTGTGGTACATTCGTTATAGTTTGTATCGTTTTTTCTATCATTACTCCAATTCCAAAGTTATTAAAAGTTTCCAAAGGGGGAGTATCATTAAATGGGTCATCTACACTAAAATGTTGATATTTTTTTCTTCAGCGCATTTGCTTAGTGCTGTATTGTACCATTGTCCTCATCGTTAGTGATGGATTCATTTACAAAGTTATAGAATTTTTGAAAAGAGATGAGGCATAATTAGTTGATATAGTTTTAATAAATAAGAAAGAGTTATGAACATTTTTAAATTATGAAAAACATTAAGTGTACAAATAATTTTCTTTTAAATATTTCATAAAAATGATTTATATTTTCCGAGATATGTAGGTACACATAATATAGTCTGTATCATGAAAATCATCCTTTATACATACATTATACATTTTTCTTTACAAAGAAATATAAATCAATAATAAAAATGATACTGACATGTATTTAAACATTTTTAAATAATATTAGATACCTATTAATTTTTCTTCGAAAATCTTAAAATTTCCTATAAGATTCCATTAAAACTAGGGGAAACTTTATTATAAGGCGTTAAATATAAGTAATTTTATCAAATTTTCAAAAATTCGAAATTAATAATCAAAAAAACCTTTTAAAAATATTTTTAAAGTAATTTATGAACATGAAATCTTTAATTATGGTTGACCTGAAGTTTAATTTTATTTAAATTTGATTAAAAATATTACACCTATGTCTTTAATCTGTGATTTAAAAAATCAAAAAAATTCAAATTTATAAAATGAAAATAAAAATATTTTACTAGTAATAGATTGTATAAGTATAAAAGTATATAAGTAATAAATTGTCCAATTAATAGTCTATAATAATCTATATAATGATACTCGTCGAATAATAGTATAATACATATTACTGTCCATAACTCCTACGAAAATTTGAAAAATAAAATTTCAAAACAATTTTAAAATTAAAATTGTAACAATGATGCAATATAACAATGGCGTAGCGCATTCGAGTTAGTAAAAATCATTTTAAAATATCAATATTGAGGGTTTATCTTTAAGATGCCTCCACATCGTTTAGAAAATTCTATGACTGAGGAATGGGGACAGTTCTAACAATGGAAAGAATGGCACCAAATTGTACAAACATAACACAAATAAGTACGATGAAAAAGTTCAAAATGTCTCAAAGAAAGGCTGTCATAAAGTTTCTTTCTCCCCATTTAAATAGAAATAACTTTGAAATGGTTTAAACACAAACAATGGGATAAAAAGCACAAACGTGCACGAACGAATGATAATATTTTTGTATCAAACTTCAAATATTATATTAAATCTGAATAGTCAAATTACTTACCTATAATATCTTCCACTATTTTTCTGAAAACATAATGTAAATAAATTGTAACGTACAACTAAAATAAACAATGTGTCCGTGGACCCTGAATTGGGTCCTGTACAAACTTATTCAATTAGAATTCATTTAGACCAATTATTCCTCTTGTAGAAATAATGTTTATTATGTTATTATAGATATTATTGTGATCACTTAATGATAAAATTACTTGGATCTATATGATAAAAACCATAATAGATATGTGTATTAGTTTTTACATAATATAAATGATAAACTATAGATACAATTTTTAATTAATTTTTTTAAAAATAGGAGATTTAAATTATAGACTATAGGCATATTGAAAAAAATCAATATATGAATATTATGCCAATGTTGACCCTATTTCCCTCAGTCAAAATTTTTAATTATAATAAATTGTTCTCTAGTATTTATAACATGTTATCTTATTTATAATATGTTTGTATTGAACTCCTATTTACCTATAGTACCAATAGGTAATGGTGTTGTACCTACTGTACATTTTTGGCATAGCCTATTTTGTAATATGTAAATAAAATCCTCACATAAACTCGTGTGTTCGATCAGAATAAAAAAAAAAAAAAAAAAAAAAATTAAATTATCGCTGCTATTGTCTGATTTTGAGTGAAATAGAAAATTCATTTCACTATGACGTATTATTTTGTTTAATTAATTTAATTACCTAGCAATTTTCCCGGTAACGTTAGGTATTATCCTGAATGTTTCAGTAAAATTGACAAGGAACTTATAGTAGATTGTTCCTAAAACATTATTTGATTGACTAGAATTATCTTGAAATGTTTAATTGCAACGAGTTTATTTAAATACTTGATATTATTTTAAATATTATTTTATAATTTTGCTTATCCAATTGTGCCCATACTCTGTAAGCGTCCTCATGTGGTCATAAAGAGTGGACCTATTTAATTTTTAAAACTTTGAAGGTATTTTAAAGTGATTTTCAAGTTCTCTTTTCCATAGTCCGATTGGACAGTAAATCAGTAATGTTATTATTTATTATATTCTAGCTACTACTTGATAGGTTTAAAAATTTTAATGAAAAAATGTTGACTTCTAAAACAGATTTTAGTTGAAAAAATGTAATTTCAATTACTATTTTTACAAAAGAAAAAAATAAGATAATTGCTACGTTATAAGAAATTATTTCAATATTTTATATATTAAAGATTACTATTATAAACTAGTATCATAGTCGTAGGGGTATTTGGTGGTCTTTGAAGGTTTTTGTAAATAGGGATCGTAGAATTTTCTTGTTATAATTATATTATTCTATCAAACAGACCTCCCATATAATGAAAATAAATGATATGTTGCATATTTTATTATTATTTATTTCAAATATTCAAATATAAAACTATGAATATATAGTAATAATAAATATTATAAATTATATGTTTATTGACTTGAGTACAACACCTACCGGGTGCAATTTCTTTTGAGTGGGACTACTTGTAAGTACAACACCATTTGAATATGATACCTTATAAGTGTGACATCTCATAGGTGGAAATAATTTTGAGTGCAATTGTATATCTCGGATTAAATATTTTATCGGGATCCATAATAGTCAGTGGTCAAACATTTAAAAAAAAAATATTTCGCCTATGGCCGAAAATGACGTTCACTTTCCAGTAGATAGTACTTCTCTACTAAAGTGTTCCTGTTGAATAGATTGACAAAGTGGGCAGATAATTCGAAAATGTATCGAACACACGACAACACATATATTTTATATAATTACAAATTTGAAAACACACAAAATTCGGAAGATTTAAAATATATATTTCTTCTTCTTCTTCTTCTTCTCCTTCGCCTTCTTTCCCAACTATTTGGGGTCGGCCACCCTGGTCCTACACTTTCACTTAACTCTATCCCCCGCATCTTCTTCACTTACTCCACCTTCCTCATATCACTCGCTATCACATCCCCCATCGATCGTCTTCCTCTCCCCCTCTTACCAACAACATGCATTTCCCCTACTAATCTCACTGCCTTAGTCTCTTCCCTCCTTAATACATGCCCGTGACATCTTAATCTGTTCTCTCTTATTTTGTCTGCTATCGAAGCTACCCTTATACTACCTCTAATATACTCATTCCTTATTTTATCCTCTCTAGTAACTCCACTCATCCACCTTAACATCCTCATCTCAGCGACACTCATGCTCTAATCTATCTTTCTACTTAGTGCCCAACATTCTGTTCAATACCTCATTGCAGGTCTCATAACTGCCTTATAAAATTTACTTTTTAACCTAATAGGGATTTTTTTATCACACAGAATACCTGACGCTTCTCTACACTTCATCCATTCACACTTAATCATGTGTTTCATATATTCTTCGAAACCCCCATCTTTCTGTACAACGGACTCTAAATACTTGAACCTCTCCACTTCTCCTACCCATCACCACTTAACTTCATTTCTAGCCTTTCCCTATTCCCTCTGTGTTCCCTTTCACAAAAATCATGCTCTATATATTCTGTTTTACTGCTACTAATCCTTAGTCCTTTACTTTCCAGAGCTTTCCTCCATTCTTCAAGTCTACCATTCACTTCCTTAGGACTTTATCCTATCAGTACTATATCATCTTCAAACAACATGCACCATGGTACCTCTCCTTGTATATCCTTTGTTATCTTATCCATTACCAGGGAAAATAAGTAAGGACTTAAAGCTGAACCCTGATGTCAGAGTAGGGTACACTTTGACCCTAAAATCCTCAGTTTCCTCACACAGACTTCTCACTCTTGTACTCGCCCCTTCATACATATCTGAAATTATGTTCACATACACCTTTGGTAATCCTTTCTTCATTAAAGTTCACTTTAAGATCTCCCTAGGAACCCTATCATAAGACTTCTCTAGATCAATAAATACCATATACAATTTCTTTTTCCTTTCCCTGTACTTGTCTTCAATCTGTCTCACCCAAAATATTGGTTCCATTGTTAACCTCTCAGGCATAAACCCAAATTGAGTTGTCTCACCTCTTATACTTTTATCTGTTACCTTTTCCCAAATCTTCATACTGTGGCTCATAAGTTTTATCCCTCTATAATTTCCATAATCCTGTACATTTCCTTTACCCTTAAATATTGGTACTACACAATTCTTCGTCCACACTTCTGGAATTTTTCCTTCTACTAGTACCTCATTGAAGAACTTTGTCAGCCATTGAATACCTAAACTTCCTAATACTTTCCATACTTCTACCGGTACTCCATCCGGTCCCACCGCTTTCTTATTTTTCATTTTTCTCACAGCACTCCACACTTCCTCCTCCCTTATTAAATCCACTATACCCAAATTCCACACTACCCGATCAATTGCCTCTCTTGGAAATTCCTCATTTAATAATCCCTCGAAATAGTCTTTCTATCTCTTTATCACTTCCTTTTCCTTTGTTAACACCCTCCTATCCTCATCTTTTATACACCAAACATTTCTAAAGTCCCTGGACTGTTTTTCTCTTTCCTTAGCCAGCCTGTACACTTCTTTTTCCCC
>JAIPRL010012577.1:0-11850 GCA_025469235.1 Pemphigus obesinymphae | reverse complement strand
CCTCCTAAGTCTTCTATATCTCTCTTAATTAAATCTTCCCATCTCAATTTTGGTCTTCCCAAGGGCCTTTTTCCTACTGGATTCTGTTCTAAAACCATTCTTAGTAGAGAGTTCTGGCTTCTCATTGTATGTCCTGCCCAACGTAACCTTCTTTTCTTGATCGTCTCTGCTATGTTATTTTCATTAAAAATTTCTTGTAGCTCTATATTTATCTGATCTATATTGATCTATATTATCTACGATTGTTGATTTGGTTATCATATAGACAGAATTTTATTATTGTATATATTTAAAATATGCTTTTAGAAACCTGAAATTTTACAAGCTATCAAAGTGGGTTTTCCCAACTTGTTTTACTTATCTAAATCTCGATTGTTTATTCGACGTAAATAGTGTATCAGATACGTAATAATTTTAGAGCACACTACACGTGCAATTACAATCACGGGCTTAAAGTCTGGGAATACTTTTACTTTACCGGACCTTTGGAGTTTTAATATATATATATATATATATTTTTTTTTTTTGAGCCTATGTAGTTTTCAACTCTGAAACGATGGTGAAGTTTTTTTGAATTATCTAAAACGGTATATTTTACGTTTCGTTTTCGTATTTTTTTTTTTTATATTTTTAACGAGTTAGCCGTTATATACATGTATACGGGGCGCGATTTCGTCGAAGGCCGGTGTGCGAAAAAAAGGCTGGACCCGGGTTTAATATGTACTTTTGAATTCAAAAAAAAATGATAAAGTCAAAAATTAGAGGTCGGACTTAGTTTATAGCAATTTGAATGTTGACGTTTTTACAATATTTTCTTATATATAGACGATTTGAAACAAATGGAGTTTCGCTATCATGCGGTATATTCACTGGGAGGTTTTTTTTTTTTTGAAACCCATGTAAAATTGTGTGTTTTAAAGATTAGTGAAGTTCGATTCGGGCACAAATACTTCAAAAAAAAAAAAAGGTGTATAGAATCATAGCTGGGAGAATGGGCCACGATCGCTCTGCTCGCTGAGGCCGCGACTCCATCTGCTCGTTACGTTCTCCAACGTCGTTCCGCTTTGTTTCAATCGAAAATATCCCCCGATTTGCTGTGAAATACCACGTCGGCTAGCTAACAGGTTAAATAAACGATTATCTATCGAAAATGCAGTTTAAAAAATAAATAATAATAATACTTAAAAATTCAGTATTTTCCTTCTCGAGGGGTTTCGGGGCTGAGCCTCCAATTCGAGAGGTACGTATATATCGCTAACTTGTTAAAAACAACATTGTTTTATACAAAAATGCTACGTAAAGTATTTTGTTTGAGATAATACATAAACCTTCATTCTCGATAACTTCGAAACTAAGTTCGACCGCCAGATTTTGACTTCACCATCGTTTTCAACGTGGAAAACTACATAAGCTCAAAAAAAAAAAAAAAAAAACCTATTAAAACTCCGATGGTTCGGTAGAGTAAAAATATACCGAATTTTGTTGTTAATAGTGAAAAAGTTTCACAAAGTTGAAAAAATCGACAATTTAAAAAGAAAAAATCGACACTTTAATAGTTTAATCTCAATGAGAAGATGTCACACGCCCGTTTTTAAAGGGGTTTTGTATAGGCAATTTTTTCAGGTTTTTGAATAAATTGAATGCATCGATGTATAATGAATGTATTCAGTATTGTACTGTGTTACATTAGGTGTTTTAACTCTAAAACCATTTTAAAAAGCTTTCTGGTTTGTTTTTCGTAAACTTTTTTCTGAACTAATGTCGTAATAACGACACGACGGAAAACCGTCATGCAATACAAAAACAGGACTGTATTTATATTACATACTTTACAATTACATTTGAATATTATTTTTATTAATACTTAACGACAGAAAGATATATGTTACTGTATATAGTAGGATTCATACATATTGATACGCGAAATCCTATGGAAGCTATATTGTTGTTATCTTGTTTGAATTTCAAACTCGTGTGATAATATAAATATCATAGTTTATTGTACGTATCGTAAATATTATATATTATTATTATTATTATAAATACCATTTACCGTTTAAAATATTTATGTATGTTTGTCTGAATCGGAATCGGTTAAATACAATATGCTCATGTATAGTTGTATATATTGATTTAATGAAAAAAAAAAAAAAAAAAAAGTTCATATTTTCCGATATAACTACCTATATAGACATTATGCACGTGGGCCGATCGCGTGCGTAATACTATTATTTTACGAAAACACTCTAGTGACGTAATATATTATTATAATCTACGATAATCATACAATATGTATCTACTATTGGAACTGCGAAAACACTATTTATATGGTTTTTTTTTTTTTTAAATAAATATCGTAATTATTACTCAATAATAAAAAGTGGTACTAGCACGGAAATATTTTCAAACTACTTTTAAAATATATCAAAATATTCTTTAATAATTTTTGGATTTTAATTTTTCTTAAAATATCATAAAAATTACCTATGCGAAAATTCCTTAAATAACGGTTGTGATGGGGAATCACACGGTTCTAAGGAGTATTATTTACGCAATTTATTATACTTTCTTTGTAGTTTGCATTTTGTGTTTGTGTGAGGCGTGCGTGATCATTAGTGTTAGTAACCTGTATTAAAAGTATACAAGGAGCCGTTATACCATAGACATATAAATATAAGGACCGATAACAGAGAAAGAGAGAGAGAGGTTCTATTATTGTTAGTAAGAGAAGAAGCATAGTTTACGAATCCCATGGAAAAAAAAAATGTCATGGAATATAAAAACAAAATATTGTATCCAAAGTTTAAAACATAGACATATAAATATATATATATATAATATGTATATACATTATATTATATGTGTTATACACTTGGAAATTATTCGAATACAATAGTATTTAGATATTGTATATCATATTATTATCATTTATATATCAGATATATATATCTATACCTAATTACTTTCTATATTCTATATGCTACAGAGTACAGTGTACAAGGTATAAATTTATTTCTTTTGTTTCGTCTCATTCGATATAAAAATATCAGTCATAAAACATACACGATAAAAAAGTATGATAATATTAGTATTATATTCCATGACATTAATTCGTTTTTTCCATGGGATTCGTAAACTATGCTCCATCTCTTTCCATACGTTTGTCTGCACGGCGCAAAGAATCCTTAGGCTCCACGTCCTTATCACGCATGCGCGCAGTTCAAAGATAATAAATAAATCTATATTATCCACAAACTAAGATTATATTATATATCTTAATTCGTGATCATAATAATATAAATTTTGTATGTAAAACATTGATAATAAAAATTATTCTTATTAATTAATTTAATTAATTCTTTATTGTCTATGATGAACTTAACAATGACGAAATAGATTAAGATTTCAATTTTCATGCAAGTTCGTTTTTCGTCAAAATGTATTTTACCCAAATTTTTAAATAAATTTCTTTGTACATGACGTGTGGATAGTAATGGTTTTCGAAACGGTCCCATCACACTACAGACTCCAAGTATTATAAAATGATTGTTAGTCACTTTTCATAAGTTTGAAAAAAAAAGGTCATCAATAAGCATAAGAATGAAAAAAATTAGTGTACAAATTAAAACGTTAATCTATTCTGTCATTGTTAAATTGATTAGAATTTTACACACTAAAATTTATATCACAGATTAAGCATTTAATATTATGATTAATATAAAAATGTATAAGGATAGATAATATAGATTTATTGATTATCTATGGTCTGCGCGCATGCGCGATAAGGACGAGGAGCCTACAGATTCTTTGCGACGTGCAGACAAACGTCTTTCCATAGGCATATAATAAATATGTTTACGTCTCTTTCTAAGAATGATGTTTCCACGGCGGCATTGACGGGGTATGTGGGGGACTCAGTCCATATATTTATATGTCTGTGCATTACACGCACCCGCATACACATGTCAGCCATCTACTATATAACTACGAAAAATGTATATTTTTCATTTAAATAGACGATTCTAATTCCACAAAACCGTCACAATATACTATCAATTTCAATTTTGAAAAAATATTCGAATTTTCTATAACATTTACGAGGCAATGATGAAGCTCTGTTTTAAAATTATTTTTATTCAATTAGATATTTATGATCGAAAAGTTGAAAACTTTAAATGGTTTTAATCCTAGTATAAAATATGAAAATGTACAATATGTGGCTCGATCATTGTCTCGAGTAAGTAATGAAAAATCTATATACGTTTTGAAAACCGTTATCAGAGTGCGCCGGACTGTTAGAATTAAAATGAGTAGATTCGATCAAAAAATTGGTGTCGTGGAGGCCCCGTAAGTGGATGCTGTTCTGTCCATTTTTAAGGGGTCCTGTGTAGGCAAATTTTAAGAAAATTAAATAATGGAAATTTAACAATTAAAAATTTTTAAAAAGTTAACTGAAAATAGTCTTATATCTGTACCACTTTTTATTATCGTGTGATCACAATTCACGACACATTTTGTTCAAAGACCGCTTGTGGCTTTTTGATCACAGTTTGATCGAAAATTATCATAAAAGAGAAACATATTTACACTAAATTAAATACAAAGACATAAACTAAGACCAAGCTCGGGGATTTGTTCAATCAGTACATTTAAATATCTAAAATGTGTGATTGAAAAACGTCAAATTTCTAAATTTTCAAAAAAAAAAAAAACTATTATAACTAAAAAAAAATGTTTGTCCACAGTAAACATTCATATTGTACACATTTTGAATATACGATAATTGGTAGATATGTTATACTTGGAAAGGGAGATCGTGT
The DNA here is from genome assembly GCA_025469235.1 of Pemphigus obesinymphae. Classification (NCBI taxonomy): domain Eukaryota; kingdom Metazoa; phylum Arthropoda; class Insecta; order Hemiptera; family Aphididae; genus Pemphigus; species Pemphigus obesinymphae. Next base: position 7,030 of record JAIPRL010012577.1, on the reverse strand, counting down.
TTCAATGCCGTTAAAACGCATGTGTAGCATCTAATGACTGCACCACAATCAGCTGTAATTATTCTTCTCGTGTTTCTTTGTGTTTATCCTGTTTCACGAATGCGTTTCCGTCGACAGTTTGTGTGTATTATATTTGGACTTGGGCCTATTTAGTGGGTAAATTTTTTCGATATCTGATAGTTTTTACCGACAGTAATGCCGATGACCGATCCTACAGTTTCAGTTATAGGTATTTAGATATTTACGTCGACTATGGTTTTAATTTACAGCCGGTATCACCGATAATAATATTGTATTATTGTCAAGTATCAAACTTCTTTTTTTTTTTTTTTTTTGGTGTTAATAATGTTGGACATATTATATTACGCTCTATATCTATTATAATCATGATATGATTATAAGATTATATGATTCGGTGGACTCGCTCTTGTGCAGTTTAACGCATATTTAAGAATAGTATGAAATTTTTTCGAGAAATTAAATATACTATAAAAAAAAAAAAACAATAGTAAATAGGATACATTATTAACTTGAAAATAAACAATTATGCGGTATTCGCAATTTTTCGACCCCCAGGAGATCGAGACGGCGAAGTAGAAAAAGAATTAAATTAAACCGAGTTTTCGAGGCAGCTTTGTACATAGTTAACGATTGTAATCGCTTCTGTTTTTAGGGTCTGTTGGAATGTTTGTAGGAAAACTTACATAAGAGTTAATCTTGTAAGTCGATTTTTATGTGCGCTATTTCTCAAGTTTAACGCTTATATAACGTTATCTGCTGACGTTTTCGAAACGGGTATAGGGTACTTATCTAAAGTATATTGATATTAAACATCATAAAAGAAAGAAGATCAACACAGTATGTTCATATATATTATTATATATTATATATAATCTATATATTTGGACACATAGAATTTTGACGGATTTGTAGTCGTTTTTCTTGTAATGCCTTTAATTACAAATAAATAAAATAGTCATCAAATGTAGCGAAAGTGTTTGAAAAAATGATAAAATCAAATTTACAGAATCATCTTGAATCTCACAATCTTATATCTCCCAGACTATATATGGTTTTAGACCAAAACGAGGCGCCGACCAAGCAATCGCCACAGTAACTGCTTTAATTTATACTGCACCAGACCAAAACAGAAAATGTGCATCAGTATATTTAGACCTGGCAAAAGCTTTTAACACTGCCAATAACATAATATATTATTAGCAAAACCGGAAAACATCGGAATAAAAAATTTGGCCTTGAAACTTATTGATTCTATTTATCCTGTAGAACACAAATGGTAAACATAAATGGTGCTTTTTTTTTTATCTATTTTTTAATGTAGATATAAATAAACGACATCACATCACTAATACTAAACTGAGAACTCATGTGCTATGCAGATGACATAACCTTAATCGTAACAGGTGATTCTTGGGAAGAAGTTTATCAGGAAATCCAAACTGATATTAAATATATACGATTATGGCTATTGATATTTATTATTATTTCAAAGGACAAAAAACACAATACAATTTATAATATTTAATAAAATACAAGAAAAAGTTTATCTCCAAAAGCCTGAAACTTGTGGAGGAGACAAGAGTCCATAACGTTTACAATGATCTTAAATCAAATACATAAAATATAAGAGAGAAATAACAATATATGTTACAAAGAGCAAAGAAAAAAAAAGTTATTAAAAAATAGTTTATTTTTAAAAATACAGAAAAAAACATTTATTTTACCACACTATCCACCTAACAAACAAAGATTTTCCTAATATTGATCACATTTTATTACATTCAACCGATTGTACTGCCTTAAATTCCTGCACTCGCAATAATATATTAAAAATTAATTTTAATGTAAAATATTTAGGTATAGAAATGTCCCATAATCTAAAATGAATAGAACATATCCATATTCATTAACTACAAAAATAAGGAAACTCTCTTACGCCTTTAAACAACTTAGATGTATTTTAAACAAACACCAAAGTAAAACCACAGATAACATGAAAACAGATAGTGCATTCCCTACAGAACAATGCAAAAAATCAATACGGTGTTCTAATAGGTGTTGCCCAAATCAGTGTGACCACAGATATCAACGTAAAATTATTACATTTAGTTGGGTGAAACTTTCAGCTCATTTTATATTATGACTCATGACGTCTATTGTCATGTTATGACTTATAACCATAGATAAAAGAATAACATATTCATGTAAAAGTAAAATAAGAAAAGTACAGTATGTGATTGCGTTAAGTATATTTAATTTAAAATTATTATCACAGATAAAATGTTATCTGGGTTATTGTTAATGATCTGACGGTACATTGATAATATCGCATATCGATATCAGTATTACCACATGTATTTTATGGTACACTAAATAATTTTGTTCCATAAACATAGTCACACTACTTTCGGCGAGCTCATTATCAGCCAGTTTTTGTTTGCAGCCAAGTGCACTACCTGTATTCATGTTATCTGTGGTTAAAACCGTACACAGGGCACTAGTAGAATCGACGCATTGATTCATAGCATAATTGCATAATGGGGCGCAGCAAAACAAAAATAATCTTAATAGATTACAAATTACAGAAAATAATATTCTGAGAATAATTTTATATAAAAACCGTGATTTTCATATTAATGACTCGTACGAGGACTTTAATATACTGACAGTAAAGAAACTTTTTTTTATAAAACAGTTACTTTCTCAGTAAAAAAAAAAAAATAATAATCTAATTTAACCCGTTTCCCATAATTTCAACACCAGAGGTAAACTGAATAATATTATCACCCTTAATCACGTACCTACATAAATCCACCACTCAATCTTCTTTTCTATATACCGGTCCAAATATACTATATTATAATAATTTACCTTATGAAATACGTGATTATACAAATTATATTAGGTATATTCAAACTAAATTCATCAAATCGGCTACCTGCCTACAATAATCTGCCGATTATTCACCTATATATTTGTAAATTTCAAATACGTGATTTTTATCAGTACCTACTTTATCCTTTTATATTTTTACGCGTTCATCAATATCTTAAGTGTATACATAATATAGCTATTAAATAAAATCAATGAATGTAAAATTAATAAGTGAAGACTCGTGCGGGTCCACACATACATTGTAGGTACGCTCTATTAAATTAAAACCTATGAAAAAAGTAAAAAAAAAAAAAATAATAATAATAAAAATTCCGGTTCGAATGTTTTAAGGGTTTTTATTTTTATTATTTTTTATAATATTATATTATTATTATTATTATTATTATTATTATTATTATTATTTTCGATAAAAATCGTTATATTTTTAAAGACCGTTATAGTTCGAACGGTAATCGTTTTAATACAAATTGCAGTATCAATATTTTGAACTGATTATACTGTGTGATTATACAAAATACATAGAATGAACAAACGGGAAGATGGCCTCCACGTTTTGTGTGATAAGTATCTTTACCGTGTTAATTTTTATTTGTGTCCGGGGCCTGATAATACCACGCACCGCGCCGCCGAGGCGTCACTGAACAGCAACCAACAATACAGCGGTGCGATGCGTGATAATACGTACGTACAATTGTACAGTGTTCACTCACAATATTCATAGGCACTGCAATTATCACTAAAACAACTAAATAATTTTATGTATAAAAACACGATCATTTATCGAAATCTTAGGCGGTGCACGTGCGCTTGTGTTCCTTAACACGAGCCGCTACTGGCGATTGCTATACTTTTTGTGCTAAACTGATACGTGAAAAATTACCGTAAATACACGAAAACAACAGTGATTGCTATTATACTTTTTCGGGTCGGATTTACAATGCCAAGTATATTATCCACAGAATTATGTTAAAAGAATCCAGAAAATACGTATTAAATGTCAATTGCGATTTAAGTGTTCTACAACTAATCGTGTAACAAATAACCCAGTTGAACTCTGGCTTTTGGGTCTGGGGAAAAAAAATCATTTGAAAAACGTTACTTAGTTACGTTACGTTTTTTCATTTATATACCGAATAATAAAATATTCAAACTAATTAAAAATATACCACCCGTTTAATTCAAATAGACCGCTCTTGTAAAACGCCACCGTGGGCTTGGGCAGGGCTATGTCACTGCCTATGTTGCCGTGTAAAGTGAATGGGTGACCTTGGATGTTGAAAATAACAGCTGTTGACAAATGTTGATAACAGATATTATACTGTAATCAGTGATTTGAAGACGCTTGCATTAATCAATGCATATAAATATATATATATAATATATAGCAGCGAATTAACGTTACTAACTTCAGGGCGGTCTTAAATTTTGCGTTCGATGATAATTTCACGATCTTCGGTTTGTTGTAAACAAATTGTGTTTTCACCTCGAGTGACATTTCTATAATGTTCTATGGCCTGGGCTTACGTTGCTTACACGTTTATCCGTTCGTGTTTACGCAGATCCAATAACACATATTGGATAATTATTGTAGATTAACGATTTTCGTATCAATACTCAATAGAAAGATGAGAACATAAATTATGATCGTACGCCAGCGTTTTGCAATTAATTAATTCTACCATGTTCTATGAACTGTTGAAAAATATTTAAAAAAAAAAATCTTATTTTTAAAATTATGTAAAAATTATTGAATCAAAACTCTATGCTCAATCTTAGTTTAGTTCTCATCTTATTTATTTAGTGTAATCATTTCTCTTTTATGATAATTTTTGATCAAAATGTTTTTATTGAACAAATGTCGTGATTACACAACAATAAAAAGTAAATGTTTATAATTGTTAAATTTTCATTGTTCGATAAACTTATTAAAAATAGACAGTATATTGCGTCCTCTCAGAGGATTCCCACACATCTACCCGTTTTATAATGATGTACGTATACTTAGGCAATTTTTATGAAATTTTATAAAAAAAAATGAATATCCAACAATTAAAGAATATTTTAATATATTTTAAAAGGAGTTTAATGGGCCTCCACACCGCCATTTTTTAGGCCAAAACCTAATAATTCAAATTCCAACAGTCCGGCGGGATGCGAGCCACATTTTTCATTTTCATATTTTATACCATAATATTGAAACCATTTAAAATTTCCAAAATGTTCAATTTTTTGTACATAAATATATAATTAAATAAAAATAATTTTAAAACAGTGCTTCGATCGATTCCTTGTAAATGTTGAAAAGAAATTAGAATATTTTTTCAAAATTAAAATTATTGATCTACTCATCGCGACGTTCTGATGGAATCGTCTATTCGAGTGAAAAATATAAATTTTTTGGCAGTTATAAAATAGATAGTTTGCGTGTGTACGTGGGCGCGTGTAACGGCTCCTCGTATACATTTGATACATACAGGTTATGCACGTGTCACAAGTGGTTTTTGTACAAAATATGTCGTGAATCGTGATTACATAATAATAAAAAGTAGTGCAGATATAAGATCATTTTCAGATAAGTTTCTTCTAAAAATTTGCCTACACAGGACCGCTTAAAAATGGACAGAACTGCATCCGCTTACGGGGCCCCCACGCCACCAATTTTTTCATCAAATCTACTCATTCCCAACTCCAACAGTCCGGCACGACGCGTACTCCGATAACGGTTTTCAAAACGTATATAGATTTTTCATTACTTACTCGAGGCAATGATCGAGCCACATATTTTTTTGTACATTTTCATATTTTATACCACGATGAACTTTTTGAATATAAATATCTAATCGAATAAAAATAACTCGTAAAAAGCGCTTAGATCGGTCCCTCGTAAATGTTATAGAAAATTCGAATATTTTTTCAAAATTAAAATTGATAGTGTATGTGACGGTTTTGTGGAATTAGAATCGTCTATTTGAGTGCAAAATAATACATTTTTTCGTGGTTACAAATGTGGTTGCGTGCAATGGTTCCCCGTATACTTTTGATACAGGTTACTAACACTAATGATCGTGTATGTCTCATACAAACCGAAAATCGTATAAAGAAAGTATAATAAATTGCCTAAGTAATACGCCTTAGAATCGTGTGGTTAGGTGGATGGCCCTTAAGGGCATTCGAGTCGATCATTTTCTAAGGAGTATTATATAGGCAATTTATCGTACATGATAAAATTTTTTATTCAGAATTTAATGCAGTTAGAGGGGTCATTGAAGTTAATAAAGCCAATAATAAATTGATAAATACACTGCTTGTGCTTGTATTTATATTCGTCAAGGTTAAATATGAATTGCAAGTATGAAAATAAGATCGTATACTAAATCACTTTATGAACAGAAAGTTGTTTCCGCTGTGACGAAATTGTGGGACTTTGGCTCGTCCAATTTTAATTGTGAATAAAGCAGAAGATTCTTTGATATCTTTTCTAGGTTTTAATCGAGGCGTTTTTCGAAATATGAATTTCCACTTTAGATGTACACAAGTGAACAATTTTTAAAATATGGAAATTTTGTTTAATCATACCGAAATCGAAAATTCATATTTCGAGAAACACCTCGATTGAAACCTAGAAAATTATTCAAATAATATTATGCTTTTTACAGAATTAAAATCGGATCAGCCAAAGTCGCACATTTTTGTCCCGGCGAATGGTCTGAAAACGATATATTTTTTGACCGACTCGACCTAATAATATTCTCGTGTTAGCAGCACTTTTCGATGTTGTGCAGTCGCGATAATTGTCGGTAATAAAACATAATGTATAAGAAGTATTTTCCATACTTTCCCTATGGAGGGGGCTAAGAATACCTCCACGGTTTCCTCATGCCTGTCGTAGAAGTCGACTAATTGAGGTTGCGTCAGGTCAACAGCCGGCATAAAACTTGTCAAAAAGTTTGAGAAGTCTTAATAAGAATATAGGCAAGTTTTCCCATTTCGGATGTTCGCAGGGAAAACAAAATTGCGTACTTGGGTGTGGAGATAGCCTAAGGGACCAAGTGACCAGTACCAGCCTGACAGCGGCTGCGGTAGCCGTTCCATCAGTTATATGTGCGGGTCTACC
>JAIPRL010012576.1:0-11850 GCA_025469235.1 Pemphigus obesinymphae | reverse complement strand
ATTAATATATAATTTATACATTTTTATTTTTATTTTTTAATCATCACCATTAAAAATGTATGCGGCCCGCAAGTAATTTTCAAAATTATTATTTGGCCCTTTCTAAAATCCTAGTGAGGACCGCTGGCGTAGATAGTAGGAAGGTACAACTGATATCGATAAATAATTTCTATTTGTGGCATTAGTGGTGTTTATTTCGCATTCCTAAAAATAGCCGGTATTACAAAATAAATATTTTTTTATTGTGTATTTGTTATATAAAACACATAATACATTTTCGTAAAGGGGAGAGGGGAACGATGAGAGTTCACCGAATACTATACAAAATAATAATAATAATAATAATAATAAACTATATAAGTATATAAACAGGTTATACGACATTTCGTCCCGTGCAATTTCGACCAGTGGCGGCTCGTGGACTTTGAAAGTGAGAGTGAGCGATTAAAAACTATTCATTTTTGAAAAGCACAAAATGTAGTAATAATTACGGACAATTGTAAAAGGTATTTATTAAATCAAAATATAAAAAAATAAATATGGAAATATGTTTTACGAAAACGGAAAATTACAAAATAATAAAACTTATACATTTTATACTCGACATTTAAACGTTTATCATTCATTTCACTAAACAGGTCTTCCGCAATTTGTGAATTTTTATCCACTGTTTTATAATAATAATATAATATACATCAATAATAAAAGATGAAATGAAATGAATAGTAAAGAAATACAGAAATTATAGAAATGTGCACGCGTCCCAAACACGAACGTCGTAATACACGTGTGTTGTTCCGTAGTCCACGTGCACGATTAGTATGGCTGCGGCGGCCGCATTATTACCGAATTCCCTCTCCTATGTGTTTATGTTTTCATCGTATAGTTAAGACGGGCGATTGTCAACGTCGTCCCGAGAGCCGAGCGCTGTTCGATACTCGATAATCGATAATTCGTCGCATATATATATATTTTTTTAAATAATATTTAGGTAAATTGTAAATTATTTTGGGATATTTTTTAAATATTTATTTTTACATAACAATTATTTATCGTATTATTAAATGAAATATTATATAAAACGTTAGAATATTAGTATTTATAAAAATTAAAATCATGAGCAATACCAAGTAAATTCTCGCATATTGAAACTTTTTATCATTTTAACATATATATTTTCAATAATCTATTGGATGAATTATTATATTAATTATTTTACTTGGTATACTCGTATATTCAGCAATTATTTACTCTGATATCATTTTGGTTAAGCTCTCTTCTTTTTCGAAGAATCAGATACAAGCTCACGTGAAAACCAATTAATATTTTACTGAAATACAGGTAAATGATAAGGTACCTACACCTACACCTACACCACCATTTCCGCGACGAAATGCCAGGACAATATACACCTAAACACCACTATATATATATATATAAACTTATAATATATATTAGATATTATCGTCGATGAGGGAGCAATACCGCATAAGTAAAAAAAATCTAAATAAGGTTTTTTTTTATCAGTATATCAATCTTTTAAGAAAGAATAAAACATAGTTTTTAATTTATATATCTTATATCTTTTTCAACTTCCGAAGAAAAGCGAGGCTTGACAATAACTTAACTAGTCAGAAAGTTAATAGTGAATTTAGAAAATCATTTTTTTCAGTAACTTTCAACTTTACTAGATATTTTGATCATATACTGCATAACTTAATTAGTTATATTATTTACGTAAATACTGAGTACTTTGACTGGTTATTTTTTAAAAACCGTATAAAGTTATATTTAAAGATATTTTTATTTAGATAAAGACTTAGAAATATTAAACACACAAAATAATATTTATTTAAATTCTATTATGGAAAACTATATATTTATAAAGAAGTTAAGACTATTAAATTTAATAATATTTTAAATATAGAAACCGATTAAAAAAAAAAAACAAACAAACAAACACTGGCTCCCACTGCTCTCAGAATCTAACAAATATATATTTTGTAACAAAATAATATGATATTATGTTTTATTATTATTATTATTATTATTATATAATATGGCAATTCACACACTTTTTTTTTACTGTTGGTTCGTTATATTATATATTATTATATGGTATATTATAGGTACCTACCTAATGAAGCAATGGCATATTTAGAATTTTCTCGAGAGGGAAATCCATCCCCTATACCCCCTTCTCACCTCGTAAATACACCACTGCAACGAAGATACATTACTCGTTAAATTAAAACAAATATACAGACAATTAATTACAAAATTCAAATTCAATTGATATTTAATATTTCTCTCGATTTTATAATCTAATATAATATATTTTATAGTCGAAAAAATAATACATTTTTTAGTAATACCTAATCAAAAAAAAAATTTTGTTTTGAAACATAGTTAGTACTTAATGTAACTATAAAATATACATAGGTATATTTAATAAATTTAACTATATGTATGATAAAATCAAGTATAATCAAACAACTATATTGATTAACTACATCGTAATTCTAACCGTATAGGTAGGTATATATATAGGACTACAGTAAATTGAACCATAATATTTCCAACCACATTAAAATTATTTTTTTCCTACACCTATTGTCTATTGCACATTCGGGAGATACAGCCGAATGGCTTGCCGAGGTTTTTTTAAAGTTTATTATTTCATAATTTTATTTTGCATATTTTTGACTTTTTAACTTTTTTTTTTGCTTATTTAATGCATATTTGTAAATTTTTAATGCATATTTTTGTATTTAGTTTATATTTTTAAGTATTTTTATTTATATAAAAATTTGTTAAATTTCGTAAAAAAAAAAATATAAGTTTCAAAACTTTCCACGGTATAATAAAGTAGACTTTATCTACAGCCATTATCTATTTTATTACGATCGGCCGTTATCGGTCGGAGATAATACATTTTGAATGTTTATGAATGTACTTCGACTAATCCCATTCCTCGGAGAAAACCCATATATTACTATCGAATTTAACCGGTCGTCTTTTCAAACTTTTACTCATGCTATTCGAACTTGTCACGAAAAATACGTGCACGCAATTTGATTGACGATCAACATCGCTCTTTTTATTGGCATGCAATTCAGATGCAGCTGGTATTAATTTTGGTTTATTAAATCCTTTTTAAATTGGTACATAATTAATATTGTATTCTATGATTTTCAAAAATTAATAATTTTGAATCGCCCTTCCACTTTCAAAGCCCACGAGCCACCACCGATAATTTAAAATTTGTTTTAAAAATGTAAAGATTACTAAATATAACTAAATTTTTCTCAGGCACTGCAATAGTCGTTTTTGTAAAAAAATTTATGGGAGTTTACAAGGGTCTTAATCGTATAGGAAAACTAACTTTTTATAAGAGATATACACTAGGTAATACTACACTATCGTATCCAAGTACCGAAGGGAAAATGGACTAATTTCCACCATCTGTATATCTGGACGGTTTTTTTTTTAAATTAAATACCTATCAATTTTCGGAGTTAATTTTCGATATAAAATTCTAAAATTCCTACATGATATTAAAATGTTTACTATTCATTTATTATAATAAAATAATTATTACTCCCTTTCATATAGTGTCCCATTTAGAAAATGTAGAATATAACTATATCTCTATGAATATCCCTAAATGCGCTGTATTCACTTTTACTCGCTCACGCTCACCAATTATTTTCCAATATAACATTGATAATGTGCTAATAAATCCTGCTGGAGATTCAATCCGCGACCTTGACTTTACCTTCACCCGTAATCTTTCACCCATCAGGCACATCCAAACAATATGCTGTCAGGCTTTCAAACTCTTAGGATTCATTCTCCGATCGTCCCGTGATTTCCAATTGATGCAAACCCTCAAGTCACTCCACTGTTCGCTTGTACGACCTATCCTTGAGTATGGTTGCGTCCTTTGGGATCCCTCCACTGCCTATGGAAGTGCCATGCTCGAAAGGGTTCAGAGACGCTTCTTACGTACCCTAGCTTCAAGTCTAAATATCCATCACTCTCCCCATGATTATTCTCCTGTTCAAGACCTTCTTAATCTCTCTAGCCTCTCCGTCCGCAGGCATTCATACAATTTTTCTTTTCTTTCCAATATTCTTACAGATAAAATCGATTCTCCTAGCCTCCTGTCCCTTATTACCTTTAAAATGCCTTCCCGTTTCACTCATTCATCTGTCCCCTTCCATATTCCACTCTCTCCTCTCCGTCTAACTTCCTCGACAACTCCTTAATTACCCGACTTATGCGCACTGCTAATCAGGAGCCTTCATTCATAGATTTTGCCAGTTTTCAGTGATTTCAGTCAATTAGTTTTAGTTAGTTTTAGTTTTCAATTACTGTTTAAGCGATAAAATTGCCACACTCACACTTTTTGGGCTCGTCCCGTATCGTTTTAATAAAATAAAATAAATAAAATAAAAAAACCTCAAAAAATAAAGGGTCCTCTGTTCCTTCGTGCCTGCACGCTCCAAATCCAACCTTGGCTATGATATAATATACTTAAATTTCCAATGATGCAATAAACATATGCATAACACTACTCGTTATTTATGTATTGGGTATTACCAAGAGCTACGGTTTTGTTTAACCACGCAACGGCTGCATGGCGTGCATCAAGGACAATGATACATAATATATATTATAAAGGGTAAAACACAAGTATAAGGTCGAAAGTTCCTTGTATATTTAGGTTAATAAGTAGATTTATGCAGTGCCAAGTAAATTTTTAATGCAATCCGAGTTTACGGAAGAAAATCCACTTATAAATAGGGTATATGAAAAAAAGTTTTCATTTTAAATATTTGTAATCGATAGATGGTTAAAAAAATATATAAAAATTGTCAAAAATATATGTTTACGAATATACGATTATATCAACGAATATGTGATACCACAACCACAATAAACGTTGTGATAATCACGCATAAATGCCAATTTCTGATATAGTTTTACTGAAGATAAGTAAATTAATTTTAGCGTAGAAGAATATTACCATATAGAATATATAATTAATAGAATAGAATATATTATGTTATACCAAAATGGACGATTTGGTATTATGAAAATTCGAAATATCGTTACTCGATTAAAGATCCATATTTTTAAACCCAGTTTATACTGATTATGATGTTTTATCGATTAAAAACATTAATACATTTTTTTCGTATTTTCTACTATTTTAGTTTTATTTGTGGTGGATACCATTTTCCTCGCACGCCTCAATTTCTTGACATTTTAAAATTTCCCAAAATTGTTTTCGTTATTTACTTCAAATTGAATTCATGACAATCCATTGGTACATTTTATACATTTTTGAAAGAATTACTTATTGATCTAACTGGTTTTGTATAGAAAAACGATTTTTCCATTTGTTCGTAATACTTTAAAATTGAATACCTATAGTTTTTTACTAATACAATATAGTTGACATTTCGAAGTTTTTGTATGAAATAGTTTTTTTCAATGTTTACAAAGCATTTACATTATACAAGCTTTTTTTAATTTTAAAACTTTTTTTAACAATTATATTGCGATTTTCATTACATTTACTAAATTTTTATACCTACAATATGATCGTCCAAATTGTATTTAGGATTATTACATTCATATGAAAATCAATAATGTGTTATTTCTTGAATATCAGTCTAAGTATGGTAATATACTAATATAAAATAATTGTGCTTACTGTCAAGTACTCCAGAAAACTACATTTTTTTAACAAATAATTTAAATGCATTTTATATTGAATTATTTTTACAGCTATTTATACAGTTTATAATATTATGTTTTAATTAATTTAAAATGAAAAATAATGTGGATGTTTCTGATTTCTTATATTAGTTCACATTATCAAATAGATATTTTAATAAAAAAAGGTGAATAAATTGGACGTACTTTGTAAAATTAGATAAAAAAAAACGATGAAAATTTATATATTTATATATATTAAAACCTTAAATACATTAGCTTGCAAACCTAAGTTTCATTCAATAATCAATGCAATGCTTTTTTAAAATAAATAAAAATTTTAATATTATTTATTTGACTTAAAATAACTGTATTGACTGTAAATCATAAACATAGTTGTTTTAGTTTCAAATAAAATATTTGTGTTTTGAGCATATTATTGTATAACATCTTAATTTTGGAAGGATGGACAAAGTCAATAATAAAATGTTAAGTACTTAATTATAATTTTTTTAAAAATAGATTAAGTTAAGTAGTAAGTTTATCAAAAAGTTAATTTTTTTATCTACACGGTATGTATATTATGTTTCAGGTTTTAATCTTTTCTTAAGTGTTGACCTATAATGTTGACTTTATATTCTGTCGCAGAATACTTTTTTCTGAAAAGGTCAATGTATCAATATCAAATAATAAATCTACAGATAATCATTTATTTTTATTTAAAGTTTAAAAGAACGGAGAATGTGGTATACTAAAAAATGTCCAGTCCCTCCATACGATTTTTATCTAAATTTTAAATGCTTAACTTTTCTGTTAACTATTAATTCAATATTCGATATTGATACATTATGATTTCCAGAAATATAATCTGCGTTGGAGTATAATATTAAGTCAAAACAAATTGTAGGTTGTCATTTAAAAAATAAATAAAACCCAAAGATTAGCAAGGATAAAAAAATAAAGAAATTGTTTAATTTATTATAAAAATAGGATAAGTGAAATATGTACCTATTAAAAAGTTCAAATAAACTTAAACAAGTTTTTATAAACTTTTATTTTAATTTTTTTAATTTAAAAATTTAGTTTAAACTTAAGTTTAAATTTAATTAAAGTTTTTTTTAGTTAAAGGAATCATTTTTAAAAAAATATTTACAGGAGAAAATTAGGTGAGCACAGTAAAATAATACCCTGTATATGTAGAAATATAATATATGTACATAAAAAAAAAAACATAGAAATAGTTTATTTGTTCTAAATGAAAATGAAATAATGTGTTCTTGCGTTGCGAGAGTTGTGGGCGTGGCATGCCGGTGGTCGGTGTGGGTGTCATGATATGGTCCGCCACGGATTCGTTACCGCTGACGGGAGTGTGAAAATAATAACAAAATAATTTAAAAAGATACAAAAATTTAATAAATATAATATGATATAACAAGAAACAAGATAAGGTTCAATTTAGGTAGTGACTAAATACTATCCAATTCATCTCTCCTATCACCACCTCTCTCTTTAATTATCCAAAACAATAACATAAATAAACCATCTTCATATAACTTTAAATAATATTATGAATATACACACATTACACACCATGTGTAAATCAGACTAAATTTGGTCTGTTCACAAGAATTTAAAAATTTATTATTAATTACTTACGAATATATAATAATAATTTATTCATTTATAAAATTTAATTTAAAATCAATTACTAATGAATAAAAATAGACAGTCAGTTCATCTATCTCAAATATAAATCTTTTTATTTATTCTAATACAGTATTATACAACGTCTGAACTTTGCAAAAAAAAAAAAAAAAAAAACAAGACATTTTTCTGTTAATTTAAATATAAATATAAATTTTATGCACAATAATTTATAATTACATTTCAAGTGATCATAATAAGACATAAGTGTTAAAAACCTATACCAATACAAATATTTTAAATTTATAACTTTCAAAATTTGAAAATTAAAAAATCTTAACTTTACATTTTATCTTATAAAACGTGAAAAAAAAATGAAAAAATATACTATAATAATTGATCCAAGTACAATATGTGATAATATGTTTTATAGAAAAAATCACTGAGCAAAAACATACCAAGTGTTTCTAGCAAATTAGTATCTATTAAGTTTACAGATATACGCCATCTGTGCGCACGGCAGTGTGCCGGCCAAGTTCCTGTGTATTTGCCTGTGTATCTTTACACGAACCAACTAACCCGGTTTTTCTAATCCTCATATCTCTGCTTTTTTTTAAGACGAGATTTAGAAGTTTTAAACATAAGTTAAGCTCAAGTAGTCTAAGATACTGTGAAAATTGAGTCCTTTATAGTAAGCTTTTTCCAAAGGGGTGAACTTCAACATTTTCATTTTAGTTACTGACTGACTGACTCCTCATCAAAATTATAAGACACTTCCCCTATAGGTAGAAACGCGAAATTTAGCACAAAGGTAGGTCTTATAGTGTAAGTAAAAGAAAAAAAATCCAATTTTCTTAAAGTGAATGCCGCTTTAGGGAGTGTAGTTCTAAATGCATGAAGTGACACTTCGTGCACCATCGAAGTAACCCATTGATTTGAAATAGAAAATTTATTTAACATTCAGTTTTCACTATTAAAACGTTCCTCGTTTTAATTAAAATTTACATTTTGAAATTATGTTTAAATTTTGTCCTAGTTTTACTTTATTAGATTAGCACGGGTTTTTATTAATTAATCACAGATTCCCGAGCCGTTGAAACAAACGTCTTATATAATACGTTAATAAATGATTATGATAACGAGGTCATCATTTTCGGTTGTTCACACAATTAAACTATAGTCATTTAAATACTTTTCCTTGCCACTAAATTATTTATTTATTGTTATTTACTTACATTTATAAACTATAAGGTTCTAACAATGTTACTAAATTATAATATAAAATTCTAAGTTTCATTTATTTTAATTTCATTTTTTATAGAAAAAATCTGTAACTTTCGGAATGTATTGTGCGATGGCTGATTTGAAATTTAAAAAACTGTTTGTACTTGCGATGTGAATACACGATGCTAACAAATTCTTAATAAAAATATCGCCCAAGAAAATCATCAATTAAAATTGTTTTGCAAATGTAAAATGTTGATAATTAGTCCAGTCAATGGGGGGTTTGAACTTACAAAAAATCATTAGGTTTTAAAACTCGGGAAAAACTTTTGTCTTGGGGCACTGATTAACCAAAAAAAAATTCGCCATCGATATGAGGGTCGCAACAAAGGCTTTTTCGTGGTCAAAAAAAAAAAAACTGACCTTTGAGAAGATATTTCGCTTTTTATTAGTCGTGCGATAAAAAGTTTCAAATAAAAATTGTAGAGGAGAAAATTCTCTATAAAAAAATGTATTGTTTATGTACGAGTAACCTTAATCGTGGTACACGGCTTTTAATAAAGCCGTTTTTAAAAGAGATTTTATAACACGAAAAATAATGTATAATTTGCCTTTGAATCCAAGTAAATAATTTAACCAACTATTTAAACGTTTTTACAGCTTTTGATATATTAACTTGTACATTGTACAATTAAAATGTACAATAATACCAATACACATTATTCCAGTCCAGTTTGATACTTACAAAAAATAATAAATTTTTGAAACTTGGCGAAAAGTTTCATCATGGGGTACTGATTAACCAAATAAAAGTCGCCACCGATATCGCGTCCGCATCAAAGGTTTTTTCGAAGTCAAAGGTCACAAATATAGATTTTTCGTGAATACCTCGCTTTTTAATGGTCGCACGACAAAAAGTTAAATACATAATTTTATAGAGAATTTTTTTCTCTACAATTTTAGTTCTTATACTTTTTGTCGTACAACCAATAAAAAGCAAAATATTCATTCAAAGGCCATTTTTTTAAACCATAATACCATATTTTAAAAAAAATGGCCACTTTCAGAGTGGTATACCGCGATAACCGCTACTCGTACACGAAAAATGCATATAAAGTTTCTTATAGAAAATTATCTTCTCTATAAATTATGTATTTTACTTTTTGTCATGTGACCATTAAAAAGCGAGATATTCATAAAAAATCTAAATTTGTGACCTTTTACTTCGAAAAAACCTTTGATTTGAACGCGTTATCGATGGCAACATTTTACATGTTATTTATAATGATATAATTAAAGAGTATGCAAAAATTTAGCTTGATCTGAATATTTTCAAAATTTAGCTATTTTTTCGTAAAATTTGACTGTGAATATAGACGTAAACAGAAATAAACAAAAATTGAAAATATCTCTAAAGGCATCAATATGACTAAAATAAGAAAATTACTTCTCCGTACGGCTGTACGTTAAATGTATAGGTATTGAGGTAATGTTTATATCACAAAAATCAGAAAAAATAATATTTGCTTGGATTCAAAGGCAAATTATGCATTATTTTTCGTGTTATAAAATCTCTTTTAAAAAAGGCTTTATTAAAAGCTGTGTACCACGATTAAGGTTACTCGTACATACAGTACGAGTACATCTTTAATAAGAAATTAAATACCAATTAAAAAATCGTACATTTTGAAGTGGGGTACACTTATTCTGTATATATTTGATTTTCTAGAATCTAGTTGGTAATTTTAAGAGATAATTTTATACTCTGAGTGGAGAGAGAAATCTATAGATTTTTTTTTGTACAAATTAAATATTAATTACTTTTTACTTTTTTGTATTTATGTGCTGACAAATCCTGTACCACGAAGGAATAATTTATTCAACCTTTATCAAACTTAAGATAGCGATATATATATATATATATATATATGAGGAGATTCGTAGTCAATATTTAGTGATTTTTATAATATTTTGTATAAATATTTATAAACTGCATTATAAATTGTAATAACATGCAAACTACAAAAGTATACTCGGTTGCCGCGTCACCTGGTGATAGTTTTGAGTACCTTATTTTTAGTATTCAGAAACTACTTGGTTTTTTCAATCAGTGTCATTTCCAGTCCGACCATCTTCTAGAACATTACTCTTAATGAATGTATACTAGTTGATTCTTGAAAATAAATTAGTGGCAAATAGTCTTTAAATACATAAAAAATGTATAATTTTTTGTTTTTAAATTGTTTATCAACGTGAAATAATATTTTCAAAATTTCTAAATAATTATAAGGTAAGAAAGAATAATTATTTTATAGTTATAATATAAATATTTTGAAAATATATTCAATATCCATATATATATATTATAAAAATATGAATTATCTTTATATGTTATATAGGGGGAGGGGTGAAACTGAATTCTTAGAGAATCCTGCAGTTTAGTATAATTTTTGAATTAAGAGAACGCTACATACCCAATTTTTAAGGGCTTTTGTATAGTCAATTTTTATTAAATTAAAAAAAAAATTTTAATCCTACAATTTAAAAATATTTGAATATATTTTTAAAGTACCTAATTTAAATATAATATTGTATGAATATAATTTTTAATCGGTCGTTTAATCACGATATTTGTAAAAAGACATGTGTACACATTTTTCATTTTCAATAATTCGAGAAAATTGTAGAACAATGGTAATAAAATAAATTATAAAGAATTAAATTATCTAGTGACTTATGTAGCCGATTTTTGACATATTGTAATGTTTCCATTACTGGCCCCTCTTTATATGTACGGGTCGCCAACCTATAACCCGGATAACACTATGCTGGTGAAGGAGGTTATAGGATTTTTGATTTATGAAATTAAAGGTGAGCATGGAATGAATAAGAGAAATGTTGACAAAATGTATAATATAAACTTTATAAATAAAAAAATAAAAAACAAAAAAACTATGACAGATAGGTACTATAATGAAGAACAAAATGATTTATATAGGTAGTATAAAAAATAAATAAATATATAAAGAATCGTAATATAAAGGGAATAACACACAAAATAATAACAACCATATAGGTAACACAAATATATAAAAAAAAATATGGTGACTCACACAATAGGAACAGAGTAGTAGGTAGGTATGCCTCCGTTATTGGTGTTGATCATCTTCGCTTCAATTGCCGGTAGGTATTTGTTTCTTTGGGTAGTACATGATGAATATTATTGAATTGGTCTACCACCTGGTGCCATCAGGT
>JAIPRL010012575.1:0-11851 GCA_025469235.1 Pemphigus obesinymphae | reverse complement strand
TTTATTCGGCTCCATTTCACTTAGCTAAACGTCAAATGTGCAGAATACATATTATGCACTTGCGTCGTCGCGTCTGCTTACACACCACGCATACACACACACACACACACACACTCACACGCACTAGCTGTATCTTTATCGGCTTTATCTATGATCAGACAGAATAATAGCCTGTATTTCGTTCGAATTCAATATTTGAAACACTGATATAATCGTTTTATTGTTTTATATAAGTTCATAAATGTGTAAAAAGGAATTAATGAAATTCAACAAATATTTCAATGTGTTTTGTAAATTTGTAGTCTTAAAAAATTCTCTGGGGGGGGGGTGGAAACCCTCTACACCCCCCCCCATAAATACGCCTCTGGTATGTATATATACCTAAATATAGTATATATAGTATATATAGTAGGTAGTATGTATATACCTGCAGTATATAGTTAAGTATAATATGTGTATATCGTTATCATCGATTTTCATTTTTCATTATATATCGCGATGATTAATGATTGTAATTTCGTCTATACGCGCGTATATTATATACCGTTTGCTCTGTGACGTCATTGGCCAGGTGTGTGGGGTTTATTGGGCCCCCGGGGTCGATTCGCGTGACTCGGCAGATGATACTATATCGGATAATGATCAAATTAGGTTAAAAAAAAAAAAAAAATGTACTAATCATATATTGCCCGGTAATTCGCTGGACGACAAAAAATAACCATAAAAAAAAAAAACTCCCTCCCGCGGTAAAATTGACTATAATAATGTTCATAAACACGTACCGTGCGTTCTGTATTAATATATTATAATATAAGGAAAGAAATATATCCATTGTTCACGTCCATGTTATATATAATAGAGATATTATATTTCTATTCGTACAAAACAATTAAATTAGTAAAAACACAATATTTTCTTGAAAAAAATTTCAAGAACTGGCATCCCAATTTCCGAATTTCGAAATCAAACCCGGGGCATTCGTTTTTTGCGGATTTTCGCCCGAATTTAAACGTTTATGCAGCAATCCCTGAGATTTCATATTAGCGGTATAAAGTGCGGATGTTGTGGAAATGACAGTACCCCCATCACCTCCGAATTTCGGTATCAAACCCGGGGATTTCGTTTGTAATACTATAATTCTATGATAGTATTACAAATATGATAACTTTAAAAACTGTAAATGTCAATAGATAAGTATAGTTATTTTATAGACATTTATTTCGAAGTAGCAAATATATTAAATGAAACCTAGAGTAGGTATAGGTACCTATATACCACGAATTAAGATATACAGAATGCCGAATGGCTATCAATGGTTATCATTGTTTATCATACCTGGTCTGAAATGTTCTTTTTACTCAATTTGACTTGCAGCGCTAAACGATGACAGCTGTGAATTTCGAACTAATGCGGTAAATAAAACTATCAGTTATCACCACTTTTTCGTGGTTATCACCACAGATATATATAAATAATAAAATATTAAGTTCGATTGAAAAATTGTCTCGGTTTCTGAATAAATTATCATACTGTATTAGTTCACAATCCACCACCGCAACAAAATAGCGCTATAAGTCAAATTGGGAAAAAAGAACATTCTGTCTTCACTTGATAAGGTACCGTTCGGCATCCTGTATATCTTAATTCGTGGTATATACTCAATATTGTAACTAATAATAATTTGCGAGAAGTTCAAACTTAAAAACCAATTAAATTTTGTCAGTAAATATTTTATTATGTATAGGTAACTTAAAATGCCATTGTTTACTCAATAGTTCAAGTGTTTGATTTTTTTTAATGCAGAAAATTGTTTTTATTAGACTTTGCATGTTAGAATATATTTAATAACAATTGATAAGGATTAATTTTATTAGTATTAAAATACTATACATTTATTTTTATTGTTTATAATTATTATTTTACTCATGATTACGCGTAAACTATAAAATAAACGAGTTATTTAATGATAAATAAATTTAGTTCAGTCGATATACCGTGGAATAAATACCTAAAACTCTGGTACATACTCGTCAAGTTTTTATCGTTTTTTATTTTATGTCATCATAAATATCTACGTAAATTACATTTATGTTAGTGTTGAAAGATAAACATCAAATTCATTGTTTAGGAATTATATTTATTCATTTAGCGGGAAGTATTTTTTTTCACAGTATATATACTATATACTATATTATACAGTATATAATATGACTATGTAATATATTATATATGTATATATATATTTGGCAAAGTAGATAATACTAATTGTAAGTTTAATTAAAAAATAGATTATTTTTATAATTATGAAACTGTATATAGTTACAAACTGTAGTATTTATCAGTGGCGTCATTGAAGAAAAAACCGAGAGATCAAAAAGGTAATAAATATATGTAATATAATATATTCATTACACTATTCCCTCTATCGTAAAGAAAATTATGAAATATAAAATGTCACTGTTACAAATATGTTTCTAATACCTATAATTAATACTCATTATTTAATTGTTACGTAGGCTATATTTTTATTTATTCATTTTTTTTTAATCTTATAGTAAAATTCATGATATCAATGATATATATATATATTTTTTTGTACTGTTTTGATACCGATAATCTCCCCTTTTACGGTTCTTCTCCGATGTATTTGAGAGCAATAATATAAAATGCGAAATAATAACAAATGATATGCATACAATTTCGTGTATAGAAAAGCGCACGAGCAGTAGATTTTTGAGTGAAATTGATGAGTTGTTGGTCGTCTGACATGAGGACCCTGAGATTTTCGCAATGTGAGTTTGACATGAAATATGAACTGAACTTCGACCACGGACTTAGCATTGTATTATACACATTAGATTTATTTTCACAATATTCCTTTTTTTAAATACATTTTTCTATTAGAAACATTTGGTGTAAATGCGTGTATTTTATATACCTAATGTATTATTTATTATGACGTTATACTATCATAATCAGTATCTTTCGAGATCAAAATGTATTTATATTTTATCAATATTAATTTATTGATAAATGATTTAATAAATCGTATTAAATGTATTTATATTTTTTTAACCACTTTCCTTTTGAACTCAATCTCTTAATAGGTAATTATAATTATTTATATCTATTTACATTAAACACGTAGGTAGTATGTTTTGAGTCATGAACTTATTTTGTTATTGTATTGATATGCTTGTGCAATGAGTATATTTTCAAAATTAAACCTACTACCTATATGAAATACATTTAGTGTAAAGTGAATAACAGAATATCAACATTTATTTATATATATGAAGGCAATAGGTACTTATATATATCCGATGTAAAAGTAATACATTTATTTATAATTTATATTATATTAAATACTTAAAAAATTTACATTATATTATATGATTTTAATGATTCTATAAAGGTAGTATTTGTGATTTTATAAGTAATACGAGTAGTCCAGTGACGTTCATAGGAATTCTCAATTGGGGGGGGGTATTTTATTTTTTTTTTGAAAGTAAGCCATTGGTAGCTTTACCTCCGACTTGAAATTTAGGCAAATACAGCTCAAAATTAGAAAAATCCATTTTTTTAAATTTTCATCACCTAAATATGGTACTAATATAAGTAATTGTTAAGTATTCAAGAATCTATAACAAAAAAAAATGTCTTGAATCTTAATATTACCAATATTATACAATAATAATACCTCAAAATCTTTAAACGTTTAAAATAGACCAAACATTTTTAAAATTTTTCGCATTAGTAAAGTACAACATTACATGTTTGTTGAAAATTTCAAGACTTTTTGGACAATTGTTTTCGATATTACAGAAATGTAGTCATAATCGTTTTTGATGACATCGTGTATTTATGTAGTTTTCGGTATTTTTTTTCTTACGCATTAAAAAATGATTGAGAAAATTGACTTCTTAAATTACTTCTTTAAATACAAACTAGACGTTATTTGTTACCGGAAAATGTTTAAGTAGTAATAGTCAAAACATTTCTAGTAATGTACATTTCTGGAAAAAAGTTTCTCCAGCCTCCCCCCTTGGTTTTTTCAATCTAGTGGGGGTAGGATTGCCCAACAAATTCCGAAAACTATCAAACAAATTACAAACTAAAAATGTACACTGTCAGAACCCTGAAATTCAAAACGGGAAGGGGGGGCAGCGAAATGTACGTCTTCTAATAGATATTTTTGTTGAATATAAAAAAAACACATCATTGTAAAGCCAATACATTCCTCGCTCCACTCAGAATCTAATAAATCAGTCTACCATTTAACACTAACTCGACCATTTCAAATCAAATATGTAAAAATTATTAAACACTTTATTTGTAATTTATAATATTATATAAATTTTTTAAAAAAATTCGGAACCTTTAACAGTCACATATTGTTATGAAATGTAAATCACAAACACAATACACATTAAACATTCACATTATTCTCATAACTGTAAATTCACATTTTAATTTCAACTAATTTCAACTAAACCTATAAGTTATCTTTATCTCACAACTTTCACAGTAGTTAAGATAAGAAAGTTGGCATATTACCTATGTATAATTATTTTGAATTTTCAAAAGATTATTTTGAAGGTAAATTATCATCAAAAGAAAAGATAATTGATAACAAATATTTTTTTACAATAACTATAAATGTTATATAATTAAGTACGAAATTGTAAAAAAAAATACTGTCAGGGGGATCTTATCTCCCATATCTCCCCTTGTGTACGCTATTGACGAGTACCAATAATGTATTATCATTTTTAAATATATTATAATACATGGAGTATTCTACATTAATTTTAAGCAATTTATAAATAAATTAAGGTTTATATTTTAATTCCTTTCGATCGTATGTTTTACTTCAGATCTAAAGCGTCACACCAATTTTAAGAAATTATATGAAACATATATTTAAAACAATTAAATAATACATTTAAAAAGTAATCTATAAATAGTCTTATATCCATCCATACAACATTTTATTGTTGTGTATTCAATAATCATGAATTTTGTTAAAAAAATAAATGATTACGAAAAATAAATAAAAATTCATTTTAAAATGGTTTCGAGGTATTATACATAATTACAAAATATATAAAGGACAATATTTTGGAGACAACCTCATTGATGTTTTATGAAATTTTAATACTATATTATTTAATAGGACGCCACATCTGTATTTTCTGTCTCCGTCTATCTAATTGGCAATATAGCAAAATTATAAAAAAATAATAGCAGAATTGAAATTATGGGGTTTTGGTTAATTTTAGAGCTTAAACATATATTATAAAATTTAACCAGAAAAGTAATTTCAAGTGAATCTTGTTGGGCTTTTTGTAAAATATTGTTTGAAAAAAAAAGTTACGGCATTTTTAGTTTTTGATATTTTTAAATAGCTTTAACTTTTTTTTCAGATTATATTTTACAAAAAGCCTAACGAGGTTCACTCGAAATCATTCGTCTCTTTAAGTTTTGTTATAGGTGTTTATACTCTAAATTTAACTTAAACGCCAACATTCCAATTTTGCGTAGTGTGATTTTGCTATATCATCTGTTAGATAGAGCTATAGAGACAACAAATGCGGGTATGGCGTCTACTTAATACTGTAAGTACAAGAATCCGTATGTCTACTCTTTTATTAATCGTCTGAGGTTGTCTTTAAAATATTGTTCTTTATATTTATATATGTACCTACCTGAAATCACTTTAAGATTTTGTTTGTGTTTTATGGATATCTTTTTATTACTAAAAAGCATTGGTCCTTTTAATCTTTACAACCAAATTGTAAAGTTCAATATACACGTATTCCTGCAATTTTCTCATTTTTCAATTGTTTTTGGAACGATTTCAAAAAGTCAAAGAACACTTTTTTCATCATGCCAACTAATTTTGCAAGAATTCCCACTTATTACTTAAATTGCTTAAATGTGGTTTTAAATTGCATATCATCTATTTTGAAAGTTTCTTCATTTTGAGCGGTGTCCAAAATATCTGCGAAGTTTGTATGCAAAAATAAAGCCTTATTTAATATTACTGTTATGGTAAATCATACGAAGTTTATGATAAACATATTATTTTAATAAACCATATACTGTCTTTATAAACATGGGTAAAGAAATATAAAATATAAAGTATATTGTATAAAATACAAATATTTTTTAGTAATGTAACAATGATTAAATCATTTTTCTTAGGTACCTATTTAAATAATAATTTTATATTATAGGTATAATATTCAAATACTGTGCAAATAAAATATTTTACAATTTTCATGTCAATATATATAATATAATACGAACAATAATATATGTAATTCGCATAGTATATAGGTATAATAATATAGCTATAGATACTAATTTTGTAAAAAAATATATTGATTAAATGTTGTTTATTAGTTAAAGTTAGGTAGCGAAATAATAATCAATATATGCAGTTCTAAGTATAAATTTCAAACTCGTATCAAAATGTGTGCGGGTTTCCCTAAAATAATTCAATCAACTGCAGTTTATCGTAAATACTTGAATCTATTTGCGTACCTAGAAGGTTTTCTCATATAATTGCATTATATGTGATAAATAAATGTAATTTTCAGGGGTTATTCTAATTATTTTTCCTCAACTGCGCATTTATATGAACTTATCCATGAAAGGGAAGCAAGGGAGGTTCCGAGTTTGTATTATCCGACATAGTTAAAATAAAATTCGTAAATATTAATGAAAGGTAATGTTATAGGTAATTTCATAAAACAAGATTTTTAGAATAATAAATTAAGTGGTCACAACTCCATTGTATAAATTGACCTAAAAGCTAGACTAAGATAATTATATACTATAATTGTAGACTATAATTCACAATCTTGTAATATACTTAAAAATAAACCAGCGGAAAGGTTAGGAGGTTGGGACGAACCCTCGCCTAGGAAATAAGTCAACATAATGAAATCCAGAAAACAGTTGCTAAATTTTTTTTTGCTTATTTATGTTCATTCGTATTTAGTCGGAAAACTATAGTAGTTGGCATAAAAAAAAGTTTATGACTTTTTTTACCTATTCAATTGTTTAAGATAATAAATCGGGAAAATTACTCCGACTACCCTCCACAAATATTTTTTGCACCGGTACTAGGTGTATTGGTGTATTGAGGACCAAATTATATCAATCTATAAAGTGTACACATTTATTAAAAATTTCTGACCTTTCCAACAACGACCAATACATTTGTTGGAATGGTCCCGTTTAAAACTGTTGACTTTACATTGCTTCAACTTCACGGACGTCAAACAATAATCATCATAATAATACATAATTTTGTGATTTCATTTGTAGACAACGTCAAAAATAGTATTAAGTTAACTGGAAACTACCGATGAGTACTTCTATTAATAAAAAATATTTAATATTTTAAATAAAACTATTTAATGACATTTTGGTGTAAAAATCTACAAATATATTAGTTATTAAACCTGAAGCCCAAGTTAAAAATACATTTAATTAATCACGCACAAAACTACGCGAAAATTGGTTGATATAGTGCGCATCTAGCTTTCCCGATTGCCCAAAATAGGCTCAACTGCGCTTTACAATAAGCCCTGGTAATTTTTAGCAGATACTGTTTATAGTATTTATATTAACTCCCGTACGAGCGAAGTCTGGGACAACAACAATGCATTTTAACAATGATATATTTAGGTTCCCATAATTATCTTTATTAAGAAATGTTGGTTTATAGGCTGGCAACACACGAGCGTTATTTTATCGCGCGTTAAAAATCTATACCAACACACGGGCGTTATTTACACGTGATATCCATAGATAATATTATCTAAGGCGATATCAGTTAGTATTAGTAGTATATTGTTTGGTTATCAGCTATGCGCGGTATATTTTGAAAACATACAATCATACCATCCATACAATAACAAGATAACACGAAAAAATAAATGATTTTAATTCATGTAAATCATGAAGTGATGTATATGATGTGTATGTTGTATACCTATGTACAAAAATAGGTATAATATTTACATTTTAAGTACTGTACTCAGTGCCGGATCTAGAGAATTTGTCGCCCTGAAATAATTGAGCGCCCTTTTTTAAATTTTAATAAGCAAAAAAAAAAAAAGTCATTCGTCAATTCCTATTACAAAAATTAAGTTATCAATAGGATCAAAAACGGGACGAAAAGTTTAAATATTTTTACATTTTGCGCCCCGTCATAATGGCGTCCGGGGCAAGTGCCCCTGTTCGCCCCCCCCCCTAGATCCGGCACTGGCTGTACTTGTATAGTAATTCCTATTATATTATAAATCGTACATTCACGAGTTCATCTATACACCATGGCAGATGATGTAGAAATTATTTTATTTATGGGTTATAACCTTTTAATTAAAAATTGATCATTAAAACGTAATAGAAAATCGGAAAATACAACCCGTGTGTAGGTAAAAATTAAACCAGTGTCGCGCGTTATTTTTACGGCGCGACACTCGCGTGTCGTGCTCCATTCACATCAATATATGTATCCGGACAAAATTTGCCGTAATTTTACGGTACCGTAACGTAAATGACGCACGTGTGTTGTCAGGTCGGGGAAAAAAAAACTAGAGAAAAATGGGCAAAACATAATATTATATGTATGTATATAAGACGTAGGTATATTATAATAACTCTGCAGGACCTATCGTACATTTATAATGTATTGGGTGACATATTGTAGTACGATACCGACCGGATGCATTTAACTGCAGTTACCTACCGAAATCGTCAACTGTATATGCGTACATATGGACCGTTTGGACCGTAAATAACCATCTGTTGATGTCCGATGACCCTTTTCCCAAAAATGTTCTAGTGCCGTCCGATGCACCTATACCGTATATTATATATGACTTACACGATACGTGTAACATTATAAACGCATACGACGGTAAGACGGGGGAAAAAAAAACATATACACAATATCGTATAAGAACGACACCGCAGACGAACTATTCGTATTTTATGGTCTGTCAACGCACGGGGAGACAACTCTCTGTACGTACGTGTACGAAAACCTCGAAAACCTCGAAAACCGCAGTCGATCGCCGTACAGAGAGCACCGGAGAGGTCCTGTAACGTGATACACACCCGGAGAGGGTTGCAGCGGGGGGGACCCACTGCACATTCGTGTCCGTTTTTTTTTTTTTGGTTTTTCGGTGTTTTTTTTTTTTTTCCTCGTCCCGGAGACGATAATAAATTAACGGGCCGAGAGGTGCCCGCGCGCGTGTAGGTCGTATTGAAAACACGGCATGTGACGTCTCGGGTATAATATACAATAATAATAATAATATATAGTGTATAATATACGCGCGTTTCACACACGATTTATATAATCTGACTGCCGTCGCCGTGTCGTGTCCTGCCGATCGTCAAAAAAAAAAAAACCGACGCGGCGACAGCCGTCCTCGGGCCACGACAATAATATTATAGCGCCGGGCCCAGACCCTGGGCGTTTCCTGTTTCGCCCTAATCTGACGCCATCTATCACGTAAGAACCGTCATCGTCTGTTGAGATTTCTCTCTCTCTCTCTCTCATTCTCACTTTTTCTCCTTTTTTTTTTTTTTTTCAAAATACGGTTTGTACACCACAGGTACGAGTGTAGGTGGACACCCCAATTAAACGTCACAACAAGGACGCGTCCAAATCTTTTATTATATCACGACGTGGGTCAAGTATACTCGAATATATATATATATATATGCGTTTATTTTATTATTATCGTATATTCTACGGGACCATCGCCACTGTCGCCACTGTTATCGGATCTCTGCCATCAATCGCGGTTATATTTGTGCAGACGACACTGGCTGTGATTTTCTATCCTTTTTTTTTTTTGTATTTATTTATTTATTTGGACATCATTTTCACCATTCGTACCCTTCGATTGACATATTATATATATATATATATATATGTACTATTCGAAAACAAAGAAACCGTGCAAAACCCTTTTCAATTTCGAGTTTGAACAGCGGACTACGACTATACAAGTAAATACGAATTATTTCAATTGAAAAAAAAAATGGATTATTTTTCATTTCGTATATGTTCGTTTTACAATGATGTGTTTTAAGACTCTGAGCGTATATATAGTGAGTAATGTACGGGTACTGGTTTTGTATACGTGTACGAATGTATGTGGTAAAAAACGAAAATTCTTACAACAATGGTTAAGTTTTTCGGGTAGAAAGAGTCGAGTAGAAGTTCTCGGGGAAAGAACTTATACTGGTAACAAATTCGTTTTAGTTGGTACATACGAGTATTATAGCGTATTATAGAGTAGTGGTCATTATTCGATTTTATCATTATAGGTTTCTTAAGCGTTATTTTTCTCTAGGAAAATAATAATACCAGAGATTGCAGGAAATGTACACTAAATATTTGTCGTAACATTGTATGACATGATAATTTACCACTTTTCGGTAGTGTATAAAAAATTTGAAATTTGATTTTTTTTTTTTTGAGTTTTTGGATAAAGGTATTTTCGATAGAAAATTTATTTTAATTAATACTTTATCAAATATGTAAATTTTTGTATGATTTATCTTTGATTTCAAATCTAAAATAATAATAATACACTATTTTATCCGAGGATCAAAGGACGATGGACCGACTTATTCTACCTATTGGTATTTATGGACTGTTTTTTTCATATTTAATTATTTATACGTCATGCATATTCTATATAATATATGCTTTTCACCGTGTTTCTTTCCGTATGTGCATATATAATTCAGTATATCTACACTTTTCATGTGCATTTAACAATGGATAATGTAGGAGTATAATTTCAAGCAGGTTCGTACACATAAGTGTATACCTACATAATAAGGCGCAATATCAGTTGCGGCATAACTAGCAGGGATGGCAGGGGGGGGGGCATATTGCCAAAGTTGCTTCAGTCGGCCAAATCGTATTGTCGGTCGGCCATCCGTGTTAAGGTGCAT
Source organism: Pemphigus obesinymphae (assembly GCA_025469235.1). Lineage (NCBI taxonomy): Eukaryota > Metazoa > Arthropoda > Insecta > Hemiptera > Aphididae > Pemphigus > Pemphigus obesinymphae. The sequence goes on along the minus strand of JAIPRL010012575.1, from coordinate 853 downwards.
GCCTACTGCGAGAGGTGAAAATAATTTGATAGCCTTTATTTTCGCTTCGCAGTCAGCCGAATCGTTAAACGCGTGACTTTTTTTTTTTTTTTGCTCATACAAAATATAGTTCAATAGCAGCTATCCAGATTAACACACGGCCCGGCCCTCAAAAAAATTACTTCGATACGCCCCTGGGCGCTATATATACAGGTGATATATAATACAGGGATAATATTTATAGAATATATTCGTAATATATTTCGTGTTGAAAATTCGAGACCTGACCCAGATTGACGAAATATGTGTATATGCGTAAAATCATTTCCTAAATCGATTTCACTACCTATAATATTATGTTGTTTCGCGTCACATTACACAACGTGGTATACCTATTAAACTATTGCGTTATCAGTGGCGCCACTAGAGTTCAAATCTTGGGGGTGCTACTATTATGAATCACTTATAATGACGTTGGGGGCTCCACCCCCCGCACCCCCAAACCGACATTACATATTGCCAATATTTAGATTATACGATCATTATATTTACAATACCATTTTTGGAAAAAAATGTAACTATTATTTTATTACCCGTAATATTTTCTTGTGGTTTTTTAATATTTAAAAAGTCAAACATAATCTCTATCGGTATTAACAAATGTGTTCAAGATTTCGTCTGGAACAATGTCATTATCTATAAGCAGTCTCTCTCGATATTTATTATAATACAGTAGAACACCGATTGTCCGGACTAATTAATGTCAAGGGTGGTCCGGATAAGCAAATATCCGGATGATTGACGTATGATATATCAAAAGTTATATAATTGTATGAATATATTGTATGTATTTATTGTATTTATTATTAATATA
>JAIPRL010012574.1:0-11851 GCA_025469235.1 Pemphigus obesinymphae | reverse complement strand
GTTAATAATAAATAAGCCATAGACCTTAAACTATAATTATAAAGCTACTATTGTTAAAATTAGATCATATAAAATTGCTATAAAAAAAAAAAGCCCATGGGAGGGGCCATGGCCCCTCTGCCCCCCCCCTGGCTACGCCACTGACATTATGGAATATTGTTTTTCCAAAATAACAATAATAGTTACTAATCTATAATAAAAAACTGAAAGTCCATCTTTAAAATTCAATTAACCATATCATTAAAATCAAGTTAAAAAAAAAACGTTTTTTATAAAGTAGTGAATATGACGCTTAATAGCTATCATGAATAGTCATTAAGCCTTAAACATATTATCAAAAATGCATTTTACAACATGAACATCCAAAAAATATATTTTTTTTTTTTTCAATTAAATTTTAAAATTACCATAAGAGGAGTATTTTATTACAACATATGGCCTTAGGTGATGCAAACCCTGATGCATTGAAAACTATTACTGAGCAATTATGCAGGATCAATCCGTATTTGGATACCTAACCCAGATCTATCTAGATTTATAAATGTGATATAATTCGTATAGTCGGGATTAAATTACCACTCCACATTCAACTGAACAGCAATCTATATTTATCCGGATTAAAATATACATTTCAATAAAACCAGCAGTATTTACTGTCTTCAATTATACCGTATGGCAGATTAGTTAAAAGTTCCAAATCTACCCATAAAATGTAGGTATGTAAACCGTTAAGGTTATCACGTATTAATGATATAATTTTAAAATCTTCCGCCAGAAAACTATATGAACCGTGCTTTGATCGTGAAAAATATGTATCAGACTATTAAAAAATAAATTTCCCAAACCCTAGATTTATGTGCTCAATACATTGTAATAGGCTAAAAATAATTATTTAAGAGGACATCTAAAACAATAAGAAAGTGTGGTCATTTTTATTCTAACACGAATTTTTATTTATTTATTTATATTATTTTTTTAAATGTTTTTAGTGTGTCTATACATATTTAAAAATACTCTATACCTAAATTTTTATGGTATTTTAACGTTTTAACATTTAATGTGGTATACACAATCAATATTTAGGTGAATTTAATTTTCAATGTAAATAGGCAAATTTAAACCTCTCAACTTTACACATTCGTTTGAAATAACGTACGTACAATGTTCATGCTGCTATTGACAAGCGCATTTGTTGTAATTTAAATTTTGTAATAATTGTTTTTTCATTCAAGTATATATATATATGTATATAAGTGCATGAAACTTGTTTATTCACTCGGCGAACTGCACATGAATAATAAATTAAGACCTAATAGGGCCGACCAGTAGGACGTTGTTTGAACTCTTGTCATACGCTCGTCGTGCGTTTCACGAGTGTACTCTAAGTGCTCTGCTTTCGAGGTTCGAAAGTCTGAATTTCGTTACGAACCACAAAAACTTTTCGTTGTAAATGCGTGTATACAATGCTCAACCAAAAACGTGTACAGGATTCCGGACTGAAACTCTCGGCGGACTCGGTTGTATATATATATGGCCTTCATCGTTAAGAAAAAAAAAAAAACGAGTTGGGTACGCTATTAAATTTATCGCAACGTTTAAACGAACGCAGCAGCACACATGAACGAACGATGACCGAAAAATACAATACCTATTTATTAAAATTAAAATTAACTATCAATGATGAAAAACTTTAATTATTTGAGATTTTTATAAATAGCCCAAAATTGGGAAAACGTTTTTTTTTTTTTGATTTTCACGTTGATTTTGTGGTATCTATTCACGTTGTCGGTGATATTCGATCAAATTTTCATACCGCGATATAATACATGTCGAAAAATTGAAATGGATAATATAAAAAATTTAACTGGCCATTAAAATAATTTCTATTCATTGATTTTTACGATTTGTCAATTTTGATAGAATAAAGTATTTTTAAATTTCAGAACTTAAAACTTAAAATTAACCCTTTAATGATGAAAGAACTAGAACGTTTAAAATTGCTTATAATTGGGAAGAAAATATCAACATTTCTACATAAACGTTCTATTTAAATCCATTCCATGTATATATTACAGGAGTTTATGACCATTATTTACAGAATCACAACGAGAAAACAATATTCTAATTTAATAAAATAATGCTTTTACAGTGTTTCCTTATTTATGATTTAAATGTTTTCTTATGCGTTTATCGAAAAAATTTAAAAAATCGAAAAATAACTTAAGTACCTATTTGAAGTCGCAACTATAGATGCAATTGATACCGCAAAATGGTGCTGCATGTAATGATTGGAGCACTACTTCTTATAGAATTTTCGGATACAGACATTAAAAAACCAATCATTGTCAAACCATTATATTTAAAACGTAATGATAAAATCCAAATACTTATCAATTAAACCGCAGTTTGAAAGTTTTTCTTCCGCGTTGCCTTCTCATTTGTACCATTATAAAATTGCCTTGTCTGCGGATTTCAATAGAGAGAGTTGAAAAAAGAGCAGTACATATTTTAGTTATTATAATGTTTGTGACATATACCACTGTTGACGGGAATGGAAAGTAAAATATAGACAGCGGATATTGATAATGAAAGAAAACGATTGAATTTAGGTCATGATATTGTTCAGAAGGCTGAAGTCGATCAGCAAAATACTTTAAAATGTCTATTTCATGGTTGAATGGTTGACAACAACGAAAAATGATGATATAAATAGATAATAAAGCCTAATTAAACTTAGCCAAACTTTTAGAGTGATCACAACCCCACTTGTTTTGTAATAGTATCAACTTTTATTATAACCAATTCATTTATTTTATAAAATAACGAGTTATTTTTCAGTTTATTATTATTTTATTCCCATTATACTGTTTAAAGAAATTATTTTCTCAACCATAAAAAAAGTTCAATATTTTTTTCATTCAAATAATAATTTTATTATTATAAATAAATAAAAAATTTAGTTTAATACTAACTTTTTTAATTTACACAGGCTTATTTTTATTTATTAAGTTAACCAAATTTAAAAGTAACTTTTAACTTACTGTAAAATCTTAATCTTAACGAATTGAAAAATGTACTAACACCCCCAACCAATACACGTTTATTTGATAATTAATAACTAAAATCATTCCACAAATATTTTTTTATCTCTCTCAAAAGTACAATTTACATAATATATATTATAAAATGCTTAAAATTTTATATATTTAAATGGAAAATGCGTACCTAATATATTTTCTGTTTACTTTTGTAGTTTTCTTTATACAGACTTTACACAACATGTTAAAACATGAAATACGTTGAAAATGAACCATATGACAAAATTATTATTTAACTTTTTTATTATTTTTACTTGTTCTGAAACATTTTGCGAATTATCTTGAACTAAACAAAAAAATATTAATATAATTAAATAGTTAAATTAAATTAAATACGCAATATCCCCAAATTAGATATGCATAATAATCAATCAATAAAACTTAATTAATATTACTAATAATTCAGTCCAAAAGACATTAAGTTTTGTGTGAAATGTAAGTTGTTATGAAATCGTTTTATAATAATTTGAGTGTTTTTTTATATCTTTATATATTTTTAGCAGGATTTTAGGGGTATTGAGTTTTTTGATAGAAAACTATAGTTTTAGTTATTACTCTAAAGGAGTTAATTATCGGTTTTCCCATTTATTTTATTAAGTACCTATATTGGATAATCACTTTCTATAAAGAACAATTTTCAAAAATGGAAAATTTACAAACAAAGTTGTCATGGTTACCTTTTTTTTTTAAATTTTTTTTTTTTTTTGTTAACCGAACTTTGCTTAGAGTCATGTATCAAGCATAATGATTTATTTATCTATTTATCTTTGCATTCAAATTATAAATTAAAATAATGATACACTACCCTATTCAAGCACTGAAAGAATGTTGGACCAACTTTTTTATTATAATGTTTTTTCTTTTACTTATATTAAAACTATTTCCCAGAATATTTATACATAATAATATTATGAACTATTTTATTATTACAAAATATAAAAAAAAAAATAAGACAAAATATTCGAAATTATTTTTATAGTATATAATTATATAAATTTGGCAATTTGGTAGATTCTATTAAATAAAATGTTTTTAATGATATTAATATAATATACGATTTATAATAACTTTCTAGTATGTATTGTGTTATTTTTTTACTAAATACAATTAGTTATATATATATATATATTTATATAAACCCAGAGTAGGGATAAAATGTCAAATTCTATTGACCGAAATAAAAATATATATTCTAATGTTATATTTGTATAAAATTTATAACATACATATTATATATTGTATAATAAACGTATATAATAACAATAATATCATGCACTTGTAACTAGCAACCTAACATGACTTTAAAAAATATGTCAACGATTTGTTTGTATTGATTAAAATCTGTTTTGAAAACAAATTTCAGAAGTATTTATTATAATATTTTTAAAACGCAACTAAGGCCAGAATAAATAATAATAACAAACCTTCTATAAAATATCCAAATATTATATAAGGGTTCCATTTTAAAAATTAAAACTCTTTAATTCACATGAAAAATCAAATTTATTGAAAATATTGTTTTTAAGCTTACTTTACCATTGAAAAAATTAAAGTAAAATTTAAATAAAATCAAAATTCACAAGTGTTGTGAGCATATTGCGCAAATAGTGAATCAGTTTGGTTAAAAATATAGAGAATATTTTTTTTTCGATTTAAATTCAGTAAGTATGTGTCGTATATGGAACTAGTATTGTGCATCAATGATTTTCCGCTAAACTATTAATCAATATAGATGAAATTTACCCCATAACACTATATGTTAACTGGAACAGAATTTCGAACGATAATTTGGTGTTCATACGGTTTTTCTACTTGAATATTTTACAATCATTAATTATTGTTAATATAAATAGTCAGTGCGTCAGGGCGTATCACGAAAATTATTTATATACGTCGATGTTTGTCGTATCATTAATATTGTATTTTGTATTGTTTTTATATTACTCAAAGTACGTCAAGTATAAAAATTAGCTAACACTTCCGAGTATAATGATATTTATATCGTGTTTTTTTATCGTTTGTATTAAATTTCCTAATTAAATTCGTAAATTCCGAAATACGTACCTATTTGTTAAATAAAAATAAATTATTTTGTAGAAATTGGGTTTTTATTTATATCTATAAATAATTGTACATGTAACTCAATACCAAAATATTAATATGAATTGTCGTTATCATAAGTATATAATATAGAAGTTATTTTATCAGCTTCTACAGTTTTTCTACTAAAATCTAGAGAATAAAATTATTCGTTACGAAAACGATTTATAACCTTTTTGTACTAAGTACACGAAGTCTCAAAGTCTACGTTATCATCCAAAATATCTCTATCACTTATCTGGTATAATGTATTCGGTTTATGAGATGTAGTGAATAGTATAGTTAGTTTGAACTAACTAATATTGTAGATATTGAACTGAACCATGAAGTTTAGGAATTTGAACCCGAACTCAAAATGAATTTTTAGTTTGTCGAAACCGAACAAAACTTCTAGATTAAATGTCGAATACGAACCTGAATTAAATATCGAAATTTAAAAAGTCATAATTTTTTCGGCAACCTGTATACTTTTTTGATGTAAGCCATTTAATTAGTTTAATGGCAAGCTCGCACTTATTCCAAACATTTTTAATTTCAAATAGGTTATCCAAGTCCGAACTTTTCCTCGAGTTCGAACATCTACTCAAGTTCAATCTCTATTATAAATTCAGTTTGATTCGATATTTTACTACTTAAGTTCAACTTTCGAACCCTAACCGAACTCTTGAAGTTTTTGTTCGATATTTTTAAAACTCTGAACTGTTAAACTCACCTAAACTGATAAGAATAATATCAGTGGTAACATAATTTATTGATAATAATTACATCAATATTATAAAATATATGTTTACATAATATTTTTTTTGTGGTATCTACAATGATATTATAATACACTGATGCAATCTTAAATAAATATACAAGAATATTATAAAATATGCGTATATGGGTGAACCATCATAATAGTACTATTGTATACAAAATTGACTGTAATTGTTAAATATTAATAATATCGTAATCAAATAACTTAAGTATCATTTAGCATTTTACACTATCATAACATAATCAATAATAAATAAAAATAAAAATAGTGATTTAAATGAAATGTATTAATATTAAAAAATATTTTAATGATTTTCATATGATACCAGCCTGCAGTTGAATGACATTATTTCATCACTAAATCTACGGTTTTGATTCAAACATAATAGATCAAAAACATTTTATAAACATTTTATTAAATTTGTAGAAAAATGTATCTAGCCATAATTCCGGTTTCGGTAAAAACAAAAAAAAATATGACTTAATCAGTCAAACCTAAATTTAAGAACTCTAAAACTAAAAATTCCCTGAAATGATGGAAAAAGTCTAGACTAAGAGATATATTACAATTAAAATAATAACATGATTGTTATAAAATAATATATTATGATAAATAATCTCTTTTACTGTCGAAATAATTTTATATTATTTGTGAAAAAATATTCTTTGTATGTTAAACATGTTATACTTTTTTGTATTTAATCGTTTATGGTATTTCTGTGATTTTGTTTGCAAAAGTTTTGGTATATGCTTACTTATATATATATATATCGTCAGTTAAAATTTTTGTTAAGTTAGGTCATTATATGACTATAAGCTCTTCATTATATTGGTGACGATTATCGACCTCATTGTGTCTTCTTTGTGCATATGAATCCTATGTTATTACTGTTGACAGTTTGACACTATTGTTATTGTGCGATTATTAATTAATAATAATCTATTATCTGATAACTATCTGATAATATACGTAGTACTGATTTTAATATTTTTATACGATACTGTAACAACAATTTTGAAATATGTAATTGCTCTCTAGGTGAGTGAACACATACGTATACTATACATAATAATATACCTACAAACTTCCTACTATACGGTGTACGACTTAGGTTAAAGTTAGGTTATTTAAGTTAGGTTATTTAAAGTTAGGTTAAGTTAAGTTATTTATTAGGTTAGTTGAAATCGACCAATATTATTATGTGATTTACATAGGTACTATTATATTTATTGGCTACTGAGAATGCGATTTCTGAGTTTATTGTAATTTAACTAGGTATAAAATGTAATTGTCATTTAGATAATGAATATGTAGTGAAATAATATGATATAACACCTATGGTAAAACTATAAAATTTTCAAATTCTTAACTGCAATATTTATGTAGGTGCATCATACCGATCTCTGTTGAAAATCGTTTTTATCGTAATAAATAATTTTTCATTTTTTTTAAATGTGTTTACACCCCCAATTGATTGGCATTTTTTTTTTTTTTTTTATTATTGGAATTTCTATTTGCAGCTATATTGTAAACTCGTGGCTATATAATTATTAACCGAGTTTAATTTCAGTTATGATCTGTATATTACACGTACATGACGATCGCTAAAAGCAAATATTAATCATACATCGCCAACGATGTGTACGATTTAATTGGAAATTTTGGATTGACTAAACGTTTACATATTAATATGTACCACTGTATGTACCCAACATAAATATATTTCCCTCCGATGGAGTCGACAACTGTAATTGGAAAAAAACTCACGAAATCAAACAGATTAAATTATTATTATCGAACGCGCCGAAAACCACTTGTTTGCATCGTTGTCGATGACAGATGTATAACACTCGATAAACGAAAATAACGTCTGAATGTGAAATATCCATGAAAAATCTCCACTCTTTTATACATTCCGGGAAAAAACATTAAATATTATAAAATAAATAAAATATATACAAAATATACAAACTATATACCACCTACTCATATCGGACAAGTTCAAATAGTTTAAAACAATTTAATACTCATATATTATTTTTAAATCACAGCTTGTAACTGATTTTAAAAAAACTTGTTAAACCCAAATTATTTCAAAAAACCAAAAATCGAAATTAGTCAAAATAAATACCAGTTTCAAACCCTGAATTTACTATAAATATAAATAATTCTACAAGTTAAATATTTTGTTAAATAAAAACAAATTCTTTTTGTAGAAACTAGGTATTTATTTATATTTATAAATAATTCTACAAGTAACTCAACACCAAAATACCTGAATTTATTATTATTATAGTTTGAAATAGATTATGTAGTCAGTATATTAGCCGAAAAATGTTGAAAATTTGTTGTAAATATTTTGGAAAATTTGAAAAATGACACAAAAGTTGAAAGTATATATATATATATGTTCAATGTTCATTGTCTCTGCATCGATATTTACCCGTATTTATTTAATATTCGAACAAAACTCGTGATTTTATCGTATCCAAGTTTTATAACAACCATTTAAGAAAAAAAGTCAAGTTTTCTACAACCATATACACATTATTACATTATCGTGTTTTATTGCTTCAGACTGGTAATTCGCATGTGACGTAAAACGTACAACGACGAAATATAGATATAGATCATAAAAAAGTATAATTAAGCCATTTTATTATTTTTATTTTTTTTTTTTTTTTGTGAATAACGTGTATATATTTTTTAATACGCAGATTATCCATTATTAGGATTCAACTTAGCGCATAAAAACACGTCAATTTAAAAAATATTATAGACTTCTCATAATTAGAAATCATTATTATGATTACATCCGGGTTTGTATAGTAATAGTAATTCGATCATTATTTTACACTATACCCAGCCCGGATCAGAACATTTCAATATTTTTATTAAAAAAAAAAAATCCATTAGACCTTTTTTCGTCGAGTTTTAAAATAATTACACTCCCAAGACGGTCATTCAATTATTTACATCCAAATTTTATTTCGAATACTTTGGTAAAATTTAATAGTGCATTACATATATAATGCCTTCGGGAATGATACATTTTGGACATTCATTTTAAAAACCGTGGTAGTGGACTTCACACACATTCCATTTTCCAGGTAGATATTATAATACTTATAGATATTTTATAATACAATTTAAAATAGTATAATATCGTCTGCTGACGAGAGTTTCGCGTGTGCGTTATTAACTTTATCGAAACCACCGATGGACTGTCCACCAAACGTATAAATAAATAGCACATGATATGGATGATTTAGGACACGGACGAAATTCCCCGCAACATCGTCTCGAAATCAATTAATTTGACAACCATTAATTATTCGTTTTACCGGCGAACCGACCCCGTCGACGTATATTTTATTGTGCCCCTAAAAACATCGAGTGAACTCCAGCAGAGTTGGTATATATAGGCAGCTAGGTATAGTGCCATTCGGTTGATTACTGTCCATTTCTATAATAAACATTCCCAAACTCAAATTAACTTCCATATTATTATTGCTCTCTCGCTGTATAGATTTACCGTGCATTCGTATACAGAACGGGCTAAAAGTCACTTTTTCAATTTTCTGAACGAGAATAGATAACGATTGTCTCTTTCTGTTTTTTCCGTGGTTTTTTTTTTCTACGTCGATGATTACGGTTGGAAGCACTAGAGTTGGTTGGCTTTTCCACGGATAGCTTTGAATTAGAAGCAATGATAGTGTATTATCAACTTAGTCGTATTCAATAGTCCTCTGTCGCTCTTAGTATCGTACTATGTATACACTATATATATATATATTATATATTATAATCAGACAATTCATTCGGATTCTCTATCGCTCTTCGTTTTTCGAACTTCAAACATCTCTCGTCGACGTAATCTGATCGCATATAAACGTCTACCGTCGTCGTGTTTGAAGTAAGTTTAAATGTTATTATAACTTATAGGACCCTCAAAAGTGATACCAGGTAGTAGGTAGTAACTTTTTGTTCGCTCTGTTATGATTTCTCTTCCCTCCGTAATCACTAGCAGATTTTGAAAATTTGTATACGCGCTGTACCTAAAGACCTAAGGGTGTATACGTAAATAATAAATTAGATTTACATTGCTTAAAATTTTGTTAACCATACACTTTCACACCCTGGGAGTGTTCAATTATTGTATTGAACAGTCGAAATTCATTTTAGTAAATGTGTTTAATTTAGAAGGCTTGTATCCTTTTTATGGATCTCTCGTGAATCCATCCACCATTGAGTGGAACTCCCATATATCGTGTATTTATACGTAGTGTATTTTATCTATATTGTATCTTATATGGTTATAAGTACTTCACCTATATAATACCAGGTATATATTATATATACTATACTACTAATACCTTGTTATATTTCCAAACTGTGAATCCTGAGGTGCCTGTTACAGGGTTTGTATACTTGAAACTATATGTACCTCATTAGCAAAGGTTCGTATACGATTAACGTTAGTTTTAATCGTTAACCGATTTTACGGAAGACTCGTGGCAATACACACGGCAATATGAATACATCAATAATTTGGCGTTAGACTGAAAGTTTGCACATTTTTTTGAACATTAATTCAATCATAAACATAAATGATAATTGTGTATTCCAACATTTTGGGTGACAGTTATAATTACAAAAGTCAAATAACCAAATCATACCATGTCAAAAGAAAAAAAAAGAGTATTGATGAAGAAAATCGTCCGTTCTGGATTACTGGTTTTTACGGCATTTTAAACAAAAACGTGATATAATAAGAGTAATTATAAAAAAATCTTAAATAAAACTAGTTTAAAATTTAATTCTGTCTTCCACAACACGCCTTTTTTCCTATCAAATGTTGCCTCAGGTTTATGACACTATAGGCTCAATTAATGTTTGCTTAATGGATCGCATATGATCTATATGGAGCCTACGCCAATCAGACCGTATTTGTTTACCTGGAGTACACTATATCATATAAAATAATCAGTCTATTATACAACTATAACTACTTATATAGGTACTATAAGTACTTAGAATAAAGTATTTTCTCGTTTTAAAAATTGCATGCTTATAAATATGGCAGAGTATAATGTTTAAATTCGCAATTAAGATACATACTTACACTATCTTTACTAATTTAAAGTTTTGCAATTATTTGGATTTTTTTATCAGACTTCCTGTGGTTACCTCCTATATCAAAATGTAGAATCATATTGTTCCTCAACATAAACATTGTTACCGTTCATATTGTATAATATATAGGAAATCGAAATATCTACCATAAAATTTGTCTATTAACACACGTACAATACATAATATATATACAAAATTCTAACTTCTAAAATTCTAAATTTAAAATTTCTAAAAAATTATGCCAGAAATATGAAAAATGTACCTATAGTGAAATAAAAAAAATCTAGTGGTTTATAGTATATGAAATACAAAATAATAATATATTTATAAAATTAATAAAACCTTTTCATTATAATTAGTGATCAAATGTACAACACTTGAAAATATCGAAGATATTATAATATCTTAGTATTTTACTAATATTTATCATATGCAAGAGATTTCATGATCTTGCATTTTGTATTCGAATATTATTTATAATGACATTATGGACTCGTAGGACATCATAGAACACTTCCACAATAATACAGTGTATATTCATTATTGAGGTAACATATCACTCCCGTGTTTTTCCATTTTTCACAAGTTATTTACTGTCGTTTTTTTTTTCATTTTTGTTTTAATAACTTTATAAAAAGTGCGCGCACAAACTGGTGTCAATTTCGAGTCAGTCTGTCTAACCATTTTCTCCTTATGCGAGTTTTTACCAATTCTTAATTGCCTTCATTAACTTTTCACGGACACTACAAAACGTAAG